>JADAQX010000550.1:0-34870 GCA_015476325.1 Cardiosporidium cionae
TAATAGTAATGGATATTTTATTTTTTTTTTTATTAATAAGAAAAAAGTCTGATTTTTTTTTTTAATAGATTGGATGTTGATTTTGATGTGGCTTATGAACTACAAAAAATGAAATCTTCACAGAAATTTTCCAAATCAAAAAAATTAACACGAAGAGAAAAAGTGATGTCAGAGAGAAATCAGTAAGTAAATTGCTATATTTGTTGAAACGTTTTTAGAGTTTTTTTTCAAATTTAAAATTATGTTGAAAAGAAGAGGAAGATATACGTCTTGAGGCTGGAAAAAAAAAGTTCACATTTTTTTTTTAAAAATGATGTATAAAGTTGTTATTGAAAAAATAAAGAGAAAGGTTGAGAATTTATACTTTTTTTTTAAAAGCAGTAATATATGAAATTAAAAAAAAGTTTTTTTTTATTGAAATGTTTTATCCTTTTAAATTTTTTTTTTTCATTTTTTTTTTTTGTTTATCTTCAATTTTTATAGAGAACTTCAAGAAATGAATGCTTCTTTGCAAAAAAGAATGCATGCCAAGTTGGTGAGTGAAGTAGAAGAAGAAGAAGAAAATTTAAAAGATTCTGATGATGATAAAGAAGTAACGTCTTCTTCTTTTCCACCTACGAAACGAATGAAACTCTCCGACACACTCCAAGAAACGATTTCTGTTTCTAAATCCCCTCTTTCTGAAGGAGAAAGAAGGAAGGAATCTATTCAAGCAAATCGATGGTTTAGTAAAGATATCTTCCAATTTGCCTCTACATCTTTTCCTATAGATGGTATATTTATTAGGTTTTATTAGAGTTTTATATTCGTAATTTTTAAAAAATTTGACAAGCATTTCTATATATTTTTTGCAGACAAAAAAATGGATGAAAAAGAAGAAGATGAAGAAGATGAAGAAGATGATGAGGAGGAGGAGGATAAGGATGAAATAAGAGAGGAAAATGTCAATCAAATGAAGGAATTAAAAGATGAAGAATTGCCACATATTCCTTTAAGTGAAAAACAACAGCGAAAGGTAAAAATAAATGTATAAGTAACAAAACTAATAGCGAATTAAATTTTTAATGGAATTTATAGCCACAATAAAATAGAAAAGAGAAATATTTTTTTCTCAGTGTTTTGTTTTTTAAAACTATTTCACCTAATAATTTTATTTTATTTCACTGATGCTGTTTTATTTATTTTTCATATAAATTTCAGGTTAAAAAAAGAAAAGAAAAGGCACGAAAAGAAGGTTCATCAGGAGGTCCTTCTTCTCATGAAGACGATATTTTGCCAGAGTATATTTCTTTTATTTTTCAAATTTTTATGTTTTTTTCAATTTTATATGTTTGAAAAGTAAAGAATTAAATTCTCTATGAATCTAATAACAAAATTTTTTCGTTTCATTTAAATCTTGTTGTGAAGTATATATACTTTAGTTTAATTGAAAATGTTATGGAATTTTTTTATATTCGTTTTTAATTTTTTTATTCGTATATTTTTATACTAAGTTTATTTCATTTCTATTAAATATTTATATGTTTTCTATACATATTTATGATTTGTTTTTTTAGACTTCAATTCGTTCCTGCTGACTCACCTATTTCTAAGCCCACAGATCCAGAAGAATTAGCAGATGTAATTAATTATTATAAAAAAATTTTTATTCGTTACTTATTTTTTAATAGTTTGCATTTAAAAAGATTTAATAGATTACAAAAAGAAATCGATGCATGGGATCAAAAGTGTAATATAGAAATTTCCAATCTTATATATATATACATAGTGTTGTATACTAATAGAGTTCATTTCTTACAAAAAAAACGCAAATTTTATATGGATTCTACTATACTTTATATATATATATATATTGTTATATACTAATCTATTTCTAAATTTTTTTTTCATTAACCTTTTTGTTTTTAGATTCAAGCTATTGGTTCTATGATGATTCATCGTCATAAACGAATGGATTTATTAGATGGTGCATTTAATCGTTATGCTTTTGATGATGCTCCTCTTCCAGCATGGTATTTAGTATATAAAGAAATTTGTGTGGGATGTACTTTTTGTTTAAAAAAAGTATAAAATTTTTTTATAAGTACAAAACTTTACAAGAGTGGACTAAGAGAAGCTTAAAGAATGAGAAAAAAAATTAGAGAAATATGTTACATCTTCATAAACAGGATATTTAGTGTGTGTGTATGTGTGTGTGTAAACACGAATGGAAAGTATAAGAGGGATGAGAAAATGAAAACGGATGTATGGCTGCTTCCTCCTCTTCCTCCTCTCTTTTGTACGATCTAAAGTTTTTTTATGAAAATGCGAAAGTGTATACATTTATATATTTTATTTTTTTTAGAAAGTGTATACATTTATGTATTTAATTTTTTTAGAAAGTGTAAACCTTTATATATATATATATTTTTAGGTTTGTGGAGGATGAGAAAATATATACCAAGCCACAGCTTCCTATTTCTAAGGAATTGATGAAAGAATACAAAGAGAAATTAAAAGAAATAAAAGCTCGTCCTATTCGAAAAGTGTGTAAATGGATTATGATGAGAGTGAAGAATTTGAAGCGCGTGTGTGAAACATGAAATGCAAGGGAAAAAAAGTTTTACATTGTTTGATGGAAGTTAAGAAAAATGAGAAATGCTAAATAAACGAGTAAAAAAATGAAATTAAGAGATAATAAACTAAATGAAACTGGAAGGAAAATGCTGAGAGGATTAATTTTTTATTTAAATATTTCCAAAGAATAATTGAAAGAGCGATGCATGGAATAAAAAGTTTTTGAGGTCAAGTGTTAAAACTATATGTGTATGTTTATCAATAAAAAAAATAAAGAAATTCTCTACTGGGATATGTAATGAGAGGAAGCGAAAGGAAGAGGTGAAAGTAGGTAGGAAGGCTGTGTTGAAAAGAAACCCATGAAAGGAGACAAATTGTAATGCAATAAGAAATATAAGCATTGAAACACGTTTTTATTGATGAGAAATTTGTAAAGTATTTCAGCCCTTCTTGACTGAATTTTGGATCTTTGTATACAGAAAAAATTTAATTATTTTATTCTCTTTTGTTGTAGGTTTTGGAAGCCTCTGCCCGCCGAAAGCAACGTCTGGCTAGGCGATTGACAAAAGCAAAGAATGAAGCCAAAAAAATTGCAGCTAGTGGAGAATTTAATGAAAATACAAAGACAAAACATATTCAAAGGCTTTATTCAAAAGCACAGAAAGGTAATGCATTCCCTTTAGATTCATATTTATCAAAAAATATTTTTAATAACGTCTCAGCATAGTTTTAGAAGAAGAAAAAGATTAGGATGAAGTAGATGAGTGTGCCTCGTTTATATCGCACCTTAAAATGTGGTAAATATTCCAAAAAGTGGAGCAACGAGGAGAAAAAAAGAATGTTTACGAGTAGAGAAATACGTATGGTTATGTAGAGGAGCCTGGTGCCATACGTAGGGATAGAAACGTAGATCGAGATAAAGTGTTTAGAAAACAAAAGTGAGAGGAATCACCATTGGAAATGGAGGCATATCCATGCGGCATCAACAAATAGGGTAATATTATATGCTAATGTGGAGGTCGTATAGTAAAGAAAGTTTCTATCCGAAGAAAAAGTAACAAACTTTCTTGATGGGAATGTGACCTGAGTTAGAATGCACAGAGGATAAATTGCTCTATTTCGAGTATATACTATTTTACTGATTTTTGGTGCGCTAATAAATCCTCTCTTTGTTTCTTAGTTTCAGCACCCCCGTTGCTTTGTATTTTCTTATGTCTATTTAATTCTGCTGTGTCTATTTTATCAGAGGAAAAACGGAAAAAAGTATATGTTGTTTCTCGACGTGTGGGTGGAGGAAGGGCAGCTGAAAAGAAAAATGGACAAAAATCAAAGAATGCAGAATATAAAGCTGTCGATCGCCGATTGAAAAAAGATAAGCGTTCTATGAAGCGGAAGAAGGATAAAATGGCAGGAAAAGTGAGAAAAAATGGAAAAGGCAAGAAATTCTCTGTCAAACGGCGATCCTCGTCTCGAAGTTGAAATAAAATCTCATACTAGCTCCCTTTTGTACTCTGGCATTTGATGGCCGTTCTATTGTTTTGGTGCCCTTTTACTCTCTATATCGACCAATGTTGTGCTTTTCCGTTTGCCACTCCCTTCTGCTTATTTTCCTTGATGCCATTTCATCCTAGTCTATTCATTTTTTGTTTATTTTTTATTAGTCTATATGCAACTATTCATGCTTGCCTTAATTGTTTTCTCTCAATTGTAATGCTTGTCTACGCATTATTGTATTGTTTTGCCCTTTTTAAAATACTTAAAGACATAAGAAATTTTCCGTTCATTTTCCCCTATTTGTTGGAAATTAGAGTAAATAGTAGTTTAACTGCTGGCAATCTATAATATCCAATCAAATGAAAGGCGAACGTCTTGTGCTAATTTCCTTTTACTTTCTTGAAAGAGTGCAATAGTATGGGTATGTTTTTTCTTGCCACTGCATCTTTCCCTTTTTCATATAGATATGCAGTGTTTTTTTTAATATTCGTTAAGACTTACACTGAAACTTTCACAACCATACCTGAATAGTTCAAGCCATAGTGACGGCGGCAAATGCGCATGCTTTGTCTATTCCCTCGATCTTTTCCTATTTATGTGCCGCAATCTTTCGATAGAGAAAATTTTGTGTTAAGGAAGCTCAACCTTTCCCCTTTAGCATTACTTGATCAAAAAAAGCATTTTACGTATTTATTTTTGTGTATACACCCCTTACCGGTATGCATTTTGCTTTCACATGGATGATAGAGAGAACTAACAAGTCCAAAATGCGAAAACAAGGTTAATTTCTATAAACTGACAATTAAAATGTCAAAGTTAAACCACTAGGGAGCGGATTGAAGGCACCCTTTATTCAAGCGACCTCACATTGTAGTTTGAGTGAAACGTGTGCAATATTCGCAAATGCGTTTAATACTTCACATTATTGTGGCAGTATTATCAGAATAATGATATTTCCTGCTATCAAATCTGAGACTTACAAACCTCCTCTACTTGATTTTTTTGCTATGGTTCTAAACAATAACTCACTGTAAGTACACTTAGATTATAAGACAGTCCCAAAGAAAAAATATATTAGTAGCTTTCATACAATGAATTTTATTAGTTGAAAAGTACTCCTAGAAAATACGTTTTCCCTTTTTAGAGATATTGTAGCATGTGCGCTTGTCCTTTTCTTTTTTAAAAGTTTTTATCCAGTTGCGAAAAAAAGTTACGGCAGTAATTTGCAAGACAAAGCGTTGCTTACATGGAACAGGCTGGCTTTTTGAATGCGAAAACAAAGTCTTACCAGTTTAACAGAAAGCATATATTTTTTACTCTATCCAAAAAGTGCAAAGGAAAATTTCATGCTATACTTCCTAATGCAATCTGCCTGCCCAATGCTGGAATCTAGTTGAATCCAATATCTCTAGTTTCAAAAGTGATTTTGCTAAGATGTGCTGAAAGAACTGTGACGATGAAAGAAAATTACTTGGTACAAACGAGTAGCCATCAATTGCCATGCTTAAATTGCATTCTTAACAAAAAGAATTACACATGAAAATGTGTGCGCTACTCCGTTTCAAGAAATGGTCATCCTTTTTGCAATGCGATTATTTTTTTGTTTGTCTATTCATTTTTCTTACTATTTCTTATCAAGTTAAAGCTGCGTTTTTTTTTTGCGTCATAACACTAAACTACTTTCTCTTGCAAGTACGCAGTAACTTTATTAGTAATCACATCGATAAAATCACATGTGAGAGAGAGTTTCACTAAAAATGCTGATAGAACTGTCACCACTTGCAAAACAAAGTTTAATTATAACAAATGAGAAATAACACGTTTCACTACACTACTATGCACAATCAGTTATAATTTCTGGGTAAGAGCATCACGTATTTTCGTCAAATGGCGCTTCTATTGTGGGAACATTCCCAATTTTACTAAAAATAAACGCATACTAATGACATTTCCATCAATTTCAACGGGTGTATGTTGCATGATTTTCATAATTTTCGCTTTCAACTACCCGCCTTCGGGATGCACTTAGGAAAACATGAGTTAGTGTATTGCTTGTGAAAAATGCAAAATAAAGTTTATTTCACTTTCGATCTTTATCAGCTGAAATTTTCATTTTCTGAATGTTTACAACAAAAAATTGTTAAACCAATGAAAAAGAGAGCCATTCAAATGCACTGAAAAAATTGTAGTTGAAGGGCATACAAACATATTTTGCGGCGCACTGATTTCACTACTCTCAGAAGAATAAGAAAAGGGGAAATAGCACAAAAAAGGATGTCCTCTTGGTGAAAATTAGTAGAACTAATACATCATCGAACAATAAAAACTTTGCATAAATGTAAAGAGAATACAAACGGTAAAGGGCTAAAACTTCTTTTATAAATTTGAATTATACGTCTCCGGTAAACGATGTTTCCTCTGAAGATTTTTGAGACGAATAAACTTTCAGGAATTTCAGAATGGCACTATCCAATCGAAGTAGAAATGTTTCTAATTCATTTTTCGAGGCCCCTATAAACATTTATATACAAATATGAGAATGAAGATACCAAAAGATATACTGAGTATTTACTGGCATAGATAAGCATTTGATGAAGTCTTGCGGTAAGAAAGCAATGTTTGTCTAAATAATTACCTTCCTCAAATAGGTTATAGCGCGAAAATATTCTTTGGTTTATAATGCCACTAATAGGAAACACTTTTTTCATGTTTTTACCAAAATGAAACAAAACCTAGCATTGTTTTTGTTAACTTTTTCAAGAGATTTTCAAATGCTATCAGTTTCTTACATTACTCTAGAATACTAAAAAAGGATTGAAACAATTCTAATGTCAAACATTTTATATATAATAAATCAAGAATTGCATCAAAAGAATCTGATGCATGAACTTAATCATATGATGGTCTTCCCTCTTCTTTACATGAAGTTCTTTTTACTCACCGCATTTCATCTTCTCTCTTGCTCTCTGCATTGTATCATCGCTAAGTATTTTCTACAACCACCTCCATGCCAATTTATATATGCTCTTCATACAATTTTCCATCTCTCCTGCACCTACAACCTCTTCATCGCTGTCTCACTCAGAATGCTAATCATTAAGCATTCTGAGTCAATAAAACGTGTGAATAAACTTCGTTTTTCTACTGTTTAACAGCCTCTCCAATGTTTATCGCTTCGTATTTAATGCAATAAAACATTAGAAAATCTTAAGTAGAACAAACCGCAAGATAATCCTACAAAGAATTTTGTTTCATTCCTTTTCTGTCCCTCTCTATTCTTTTTGTTTCTCCATTTCTTCATATTTTTGTTTCCTACCAATTCAACCCTCTCAATGCCAACTCTATCTATCAAAAACCAAATTAAATATAAGAAAGAATATGTCTACACACACACCGATAGCACAGGCCACAGTGAGATAAGAAAATGGATAGTCTGTTTTATGAGCTCCAAAATTTACAAAGAGATGATTTCCAATCCTTTTATCAAGGATACCTTCTTCTTCATTGTTTAGACTTTTTGAAGGTAATGAATTGATGTTTTTAGTAATTTTCTCATTTCCTGGATAACATAAAACTACACGAGCTCCAGTACAGCGATGGTTATATAAAAAAGATCCCAAATTAGTTAAATCACGAAATTTAATTTTTCCATTTGATAATAGAGGAGAAATATTTACAGCAAACGAAATTTTATTATTGGGGCAATGAAGAACATGGCATCCTGAAATCAGAGAAAAAATAAACAAAAACAAAATTGGATAGCTCTTGAAAAAATTTAAAAATATACGAGAAAACAATTGAAAAGGAGAATATTTGTTTAATGTAAAGTGTCAATTTGAAATAAAAATAAACTTTTCAACTTAAAAGAAAATGCTTTTGAAATCCTATGCAGTTAAAAAAACAAAACTTCTGAACAAAAAAAATTCTCTGCTGTGAAATCATAAAAAATATTACAAAAAAGTAAAACCAGCATAGGTTAGTAAACAAAAAAAGAATCCATTGCAAGAAAATTATATATTTTTATTAAATAAATATATGTAAATTCTGTCACTAGATACCTTCTACTATAAAAAAAAGAGAAAATTGTAATAACTTTTAATTTATTTTCATCTTTAGAATAATTTTATCCCTGTTATTTTCCCCTAACGAATAATTTCTTCAGCTTCTCTCTAAGCCTTGCATTTCACAAAATTCTTCTAAACTAAAAAAAATGATACATTTGAATACTATAGAAAAATTTTGTTTCATTTTAATCAAATTTTTAATATTTGGATTAGGTCAATTGAATCAAATTTTCATTCAATTCATACCATGTTTTGTCACAACATTTTCTAAAGCGTCATGAAACCAAATTCCAAGTTCTTTACGCTCTATTCTTAACTGATGATAACCTTTGTAACCTGAATATAATTTTGATTAAATTTAAACAATACTATTAAAGCTATAATTAATCATGGAAAAGAGGGTAAAAATAAATTAAACAGACATATTAAATTTATAAAATATCACTCAAAAAAGAAGAAAATCAAAAACTTTTAAAACAAGTTTTTGTAATTCTATTCAAATTTATACTCTATAGTTTTCATCTCCATTTCTTGTGAACTCTCCCTCATTGCAGTTCATTATCCTCTCTTCTTTTCTCTATTTCCATTCACCCATTTCCAAAAGAGTAATAAATAAATCAATCAGTGAGTTAGCGGACGCTCTTCCAGGATAACTTTTGCTTAATTTTTCAATATTCCTACAAAAAAAAAATATTAAAAACTAGACCTGAAATGATTCCCTCAATTCAATATTATTTTTAAATCGTATTTTCAACTGTATATTTGCTCTTAAACTTTTTACAAGTCATCAAGCAAAATTTTCCAGCTTCTCTATTGTTAATTTATTCACTTTAAAGAAGTATATAAAAATTATCTACATCTTCATCTCCTAATAAAATGTAAAAAATCGGCTCTAAAATGTATATACAAATTCAGAAACTGTTTACTGTTTTTAAAGTTCGTAATTCTACCATTCATTTTCTGTATAAAACTCCATCACTTCTATATAATATTGTGTTGTTATAACTTTTCTTTTCTTTGCCTCTTCTTCTATTCATTTTCTCTCTCCCTCATTTTTAAGATGTCTCACATGTTCATCTTCATATATTCTAAAAATTTCTCATGAAGATTCATTTTTTCAGTTCACACATTCAGTCCTACTTCAAAAAATCTTCCCTATTCTCTCATATGCTCATATCTTTAACAATTTCACTTAATAGTTCCAAATATTTCTCTTTTCAACTAAAATTAAACAGTTTTTTATTTCAAACTTAGTGTATGGGCTGGCTACGAGAGCGCCTCCAACAGGTACCATAAAATTTTTATCCAAACTTTGAACAACAAAATCTACTCTGCCTGTACGACATGCCTATTAAATGAATAAAAAAAATTTTATTTATAAAAAATATATACATTTCACGAAACAAAACTTAAATACTTAGATCATGAAATTTGCTAAGAAAAAAGCATAAAATCACTTTAATAATTCAAACCTGTTCTACAAGATGACAACATTTATAGCATTGCAATCCATAAGCATTGTTAACAACATGTGGAATTTCTTGTTGCAAACATATCTAAAAATATATATAAATTTTATATCAGATAAAGCAAAATAAAATATAAAAATAAACAGAATTTCGAGAAAAATTATAATTTTAATGTAAAATGGCTTAAAGATACATTTAAAATCATGGCCTATTAAAAATAAGGATAGAAATAAACTCTAAATAAAAATAGAGAGTTCGGCTGTAAAAATGTAATCTGATTTTTATTACCAAAACCTATTCGATGAAACTGGATAAAGTTAATAAAAAAAGGAATTCTAATTTTTAATTTTATTTTTAACTTTGTTAACAATTTAAAAACAATTGATCCAATTTAACAAAATGGTAGAAAATTATCTATATTTTTTTTTAATATAAAATGTTTGAATGTAAACTATTTTCATGCATTACAAAAACCAATTAAAAACAAAACAATGCAATTTGTAAAAACTAATCTCTTCATAAATTATTTCATTAGACAAAAATTATAGTTTGCAATAAAAAATAAAACTTTGTTTTCTTTGTATCATTTTTTTCTCAATGCGTTTTTAGTGTCAAAATAACATGAAAAGGTGAAATCTCTAACATTTTCATAACATTTAAAATTAAAAAAAATTTAATAACTAAAATAACTTTCTACCCAATTTTGACTTCATAAATAAAATTATTTTTTTGATTTTAATTCATAAAATGTAATAGTAAACATATATACCTTAGCCACTTCAATTATATCGTCAGGAACACGAGGAGCAAAAGTAGAAGTTGTTGTCATCACACACACAATAGAAGAAATGCCTAAAATTTGAATTGCTTCTGAAATAGCAAAATGAAATAAAATTTATACAACAAAAATGAAATAAAAAGCTCAGAATTTTAAATGCAATAAAAATAAATACAGCAAAAGCATTGAATTTAAAGTAATTTAATCAAAAAAAGTCATTTTAAAAAATCAATATTAGCAAAGAAAACTTTCAAAAATACAATACTAGTAATGAGAAATCAAAATTTCATTCCAATGATAATACAATAATAAAAATTATAAACAAAAAATCTATCAAAATTTCTTTTAATAGACATCCCTCCTAAGAAATTTTTAATTCAAAACAAGCCAATGATTTTATTATTTCTCTAATTCTTTATTTTTAACAGGAAAAATTTTTGTCTTAAAATTACATTGTTTAGTGTAAAATCTATACATACACATACATATATTTCAAATAAATTACCATACAAGTTCATTAAAACAAAAAATCTACATGTATCTCTATTGAATATAGTATTGTAATATTAACAAAAAACCATCTTCTCTTATAATTTATCTAAAATCCATAAAATAGGTGATTAAATTTTCACTTCATAATTGTTTTTATAGTAGGTCAGTTTGTTTTCTTTTGTGTGATAGACTCTACTCTCATAAATTTATTAACTACTATTTTTTTCAAAATAATAAATTTTATTTATCTATTCTAAAGTAAAACTTTTCTACCCTCAATGGCCTCAATATCCGTACACAGCTGATCACCATCACGCTTCAATTCAATAACATACGGTGTAAGTCCTAAAAATAATATAAAAACACACAAAAAAATCATGAAGTTGAAAAGTTCTTATTATATAAAAGCAAAGATTAACAAAATTTTAATAGTGAGACATTCTTTCGAAAAAATACAAAAGGATGTATTTGCATTAAGATTTTGGTTCTCTTTTCTTTTCTCGATTTCATTATTTCTATTTCTTTTTTAAAATTCTTTCAAATCAAATAATTTCTTCTATGTCTACCGCTATGATTTTAGAAAATTTCCTCATTCTTTTAGTTTCAATTTCTGCCATTTTTATCATTTTACTATTTGAAATTGCGTTTTTTCTCACAGTGATTCTTTTGTTACTTATAAAAATATTTTTATGTTCTCAAAATGCCTCTCATAGGGTAAACATAAACTTTGTGTTTTACCTGCCGTTAGAATACACTTAAAACAAGATTTTTGATCAATTCTTGACCAAAGAACATATTTTGCTTCACTTCTATTTTCTTTTAATGAAAGTAAACACATAGCCAAAGACATTCCAGTAGCCATGGGGAGAATACAACTAGCTTTCAAACTCTATGAAAACAAGAAAACACAACAAAAAAATGAAAGGATTTATAATTTTAAAAATTTTCTCAACGTTTCATGGATTCATGTTTTGAATTTAAACAAATTTGGTTTTTGCAACGTATCGTTCTTATCGCGTAATTTGAAAAGTCTGCTTTATTTCTTTTTTACGTACTTTTAATCCACAAAAATGCAATACATCCAACGCAAGGTAATGTGATATAACACTAATTAATGAAGATCCTGCTGCCTTTGGTTGTAGCGCCATAATATCACCAGACCTGCAGTCCACAAAAGTATATTTTAGCATAAACATCCATGTTAGTAGGAAATGAATTGCAAATACCAAACATCAACTTGGCTGATATGAGTTATGGATTCTTTGGAAAGGATAAAAATTTGAGTGCGAAGACAATTAAATAAAAAATTTGAAAAACGTGCATGTGTATGTACACGTATATGTGCTTAAAAACAAGTATAAGTATGAAAAAATTAAAATACTTATTCCTGTCAACTTCTATTCATTTTTACACAAGGAGAGAACTCAAAGCAAAAATTAAACAAACCTTCCTGTGCCATGGGATAAATAGAAATAACGCCTCTGAACCATTTTGCTGTAAACACGACCTTCACGCTCACCTACTCCTACATTTCCAATAAAGTTATTGGAATCAAGCAATGCAATTTCATTAAGAAGTAACGTTATGGACATCTCATCCCATCCATTTTCGGGTAAACTGCGATGTGCAAGTAGATTGCTGAGAAGTTTACTTCGAGAATTTCTTGCCTGTAAGCAATGATATGAAATGAATTCTACTCCAAAATATAAGAAAGCATTCTCCTGCAAGCATAAATCTGAAATTAACACAGCAAGAACGATACGGCAAAGTAGTGTACCATTGTGTGTACACAGAACAACAGGACTAACCACGCTACAGATATATAATGCAAACTGCATGGAATACATGTTTGTATGTACACTCTCAGCACGGCACACAGGCAACAAAGAAGTAGTTTGGAAGTTTTTTTGAATTTAGACATGTATTTCAAACTGAAACCATTGATATAAATGATTGCTGCGAAAGCAATATTGCATTTTTCCACATTTCTACCTTGAATTGGGAACAAACTTCAATATTTGATAATTCTATACTAAAATTTTGTTTAATATATGTACAAGACTGTGCACTCTTACTTGTTCAACTTGATTAGTGTATGACTCGCCAATTAATTGTTCAGTCAATTCTAAATGCTTAGGTAACATTTTCGAAAAGTCCTTTGTTATCCAGAGACAAAGCAGAAAACAAAGATAGCTAGCATGCAGATCTGATTGTTTGAAAGTAGTGCCGTTCTCAATTTAGACCTCGCCAATTTAGCCCCACAATTCACTGCTCTTATGCTTTTATTGAACAAATTTTCAAAACTCCGTTTATATTGGCATATGGTGGAGGTAATCACACTATCATCGATATGAGTGGTAGTAAAATGGAAAAGAGTGGAAGCGTGGCACAAGAATGCATATATGACAGACGATGGTGCGTTCCGATATTCTCAGAAGTCATGGGAAATTTTCCAGGTGAAACGTTTTGAGAAAATTATTGAGCCTCACGGAACCTCGCACACGGAACCTCGCAGACGAAATTCACAATGCTAAGGGTATAAATTCAACGAGAAGGCATATGTGTAGTCATGGGTGCTCTATGAAAAAATGAATGCAAGTTCCTAATTTCTTTTATTCTTTTCTCATGTGAAAGTAACATCCAAAAGTAACGTAAGGGTGCCATAATCTTTATTTCAGAAAAGATGGAGTTGATGTAGTTAGTATCTTTCAATCAAATGCCTTGGTGCCAGGCTTAATAGCTAATTCTTAGTTGAACGCTTTTCAGCCTGAAACGTTGGTGCATTCGAATGATTGATTCAGTACTAATCCGCTATGAAAATGCTAAGATCAGCCAGCCCCCTTAAATAGAGTATACAAATAATTCTTTTTTATTCCTTTCGTAGCGGCGAGAATAAAGAAATTGCAGCTCATGCTCTATCACTTTCTGGAATATTTTACATACTGGAACATTTCCAATCATATCATCCCTCTCTTGGTATCTTTTACCTTATTTTTAAAATTACTTTTATCTTTTGAAATTAGATAACTATACCTGAAGACCACTTGCCACAATTTTTCGACTGCAAAAAAATTACTTGGCTTAATCTTTCTTTGCCCTTTGAAACTGAAATAGCACTACCTTGGGATAAATATACAAAATTACAGCAATAGGCAGTTAAAATAACTATACGAGGCGCGGAAACATTGTGTTTAGTAGAGTTCATAAGAATGTTGTTTTGCCATATTCGTTGGTAGCGTCAGCCACAATGGGATTTGCTGCGATTTAATGCTTATGGGGAGGGAGTGTAAGAATAGAAGAATTCAATGCATAAAAAGATTTCGACTCTTTTTGCCATAGCTTCTAAATATTTTTTTTTTGAAAGATTTTGTACTCGTTCTAGCGAAAGGACTCATTCATTTCGGTGTACAGAGCACACTAAGTCAAAGCATTTGCTTTCCAAACGCGATAACAACAAATGCTTGTAAAAAGCTCCTGCAGGAGTGCAATTTCATACTGTTAATTGGTAAAACGCAGCTAACTGAATGATAGTTAGATTTATCAGCAACTATGATCGTAAACCAAGGAAAAAGTCTATTTTTTTGCTTACATTCCTAAGTTTTAAGGAATGAAAAGCGCAGCACTATTAACCAGAGCCATGTATGAAATGCTCTCAATTCTGGTAATTGTACAACGAGCAGTAAATTTAAACTTGAAGCACTTTTGGTATTGACTGTAACGTAGGTACAACTCAAAGGCACCCCTTTTAAAGGTTATCAAAGTAGCAAAACAAGCACTTTCCTGTTCCCAATGGAGTTGTACGCTTTGTATTAACTTAATTTCTCAAAATTCTGAACACTTCATTAAGTCTTTCAACTCCGTCTTTCGCAGTAGGAGATTATGCTTTTCTACCCGTTAGCATAGTTTTGAATTGCTTTTATTCAATACCAATCAAAATAACTTTACTGAAGCCATATGGAAACAAACAAAGCAGTTGCTTACACATTAAAAATGTGTAGTTTTGGTGATAAAGAACGTAATACAAATAATGCGTAACACCGCACGCAATTCATGCGATCAGGCTAAATTAAAAAGATTCATCATTATTTTATAAGGGATTACAAAATAGAAATACAATAAATTTGTTTTATATGTTGCAGTACATTTGAGACTGTTGCTTTAATTAATAAGGAAAAACACATAACTCTCTTTTGGGCTTCTGGCGTCGACAAATATGGGTGCTTCAAACTTTTCATTGATCTCAGCTGGAAAATTTAAATTAAAAAAGTTGATTTTATTGCTGTAATTACTCTTTTCGAGAATGGTTACACCTGTAGAACATATGATAAACAAGCATTTGATTTTAATATGATTCCATTGACTGCCTTTCCATTGCAACTACTTTGACACATACGCCTCAAACAGCTATAAACACTATAAGGTAAAAGCAAGGCGCAATGGGTTGGCATTACCTCTACATGGACTAGAAGGTATACTGCTTTGACAGGCTTTTTCAGAGGCTTGATAACAACTCTGTAACGCACTAGCTTCGTCAGTTAGGCTAGAAATTCTCTGTGTCCGCAATTCTTCTGAAGAATTAGTGTGATAGTTTCCACTAGAGTGAGTTGCATTAATTTCACTGTGATTCGCATCGTAAATTTTATGATGAGGTGGAATTGCAAAGTAATCGTAGTGAAGATCAGCTATATCAATAACTGTTCCACCAATTTTAATCAAAAATCGAAATCGATTGTCTACTAATATCCGCCATTTGTTAAATTCTTCTGCAAGTGGGTGCACTATCTCTTTGATTACACAGTCTGCTTGATCCACTAAAGTATTGCACTTTACGCAATAAGAAAACACACACATGTAAATCAAGGATTGTATAGTAGCAAAGCTGTACTGTGGACAAATGCAAATTGTTAACACTACTCAATGTTATCGCGCAAACTTCAAACCAATAAGCACGTGTTACCGAATATCCTTGGGAAGAAATATGAATGTAAACAATCTCCAGCATTTCACAATATTTACAGCTGCAAAAACAATGTGAAAAAAGTATAGCCAAGATGGAACAAACAAAATAAAAAAACAAAAGTAGTAGACATTGCTAGCATTCAAAAGTAGAGATAGATAACAGAATAAAAAACTTATTCCAACTCTCACATCCATTGTATTCATCTTGCTTAGAATCAATAAATAAAAACCTATACCAAAACTAAGGTCAGTTTATTGATTTAACTCATATTCAACGAAACGCATTGCCTACCAGGAGAGTAAGAGCTCATGGATATTCTTATATGCGGATGCATACATCTCCCTCCCAGACAAGGGTAGAAGTCTCAAAACTCGCAGAGAACTACAAGAGATCTTCCAATTCAAATCTTCATGAAATATAAGTGAAAGGCCTAAAAGTGAATTATGCTGCATTGCAACTGCGTCTCCAAAAGAATAGAAAGAAGAAAGTTCCAAAGTTTTCAAAGGCAAAGCTCGCAATGTAGAAAAAAGCTAACAAATAAAATATGCATGACTACAATGAAAATTGTTAAATAATCAAACAAATTTCATCTTTTAGGATATGTATACTCCACTCGTATTTTTTCTCTTCTATTTGAAAAACTAGTACAACATGAACTACATTACATTTTGTTCCCCCTCTATTTTTTAGTGTGAATACACTCATGAAGACCACGCGCTTTATGAAAAGGTAAAGCAAGGACTTGAAGTCCAAAAAATATATACTTCTTCTTAAAAAAGTTTTAGTTTTAAGGAATCTCTAGTGATAAATTTCTACATGTAAGCATGTATCTTAATAGAAATTCCATGTTTAAAAAAGCTCTAGGTAATTTCACAGAAACCCCCCAAATATTCTATAAAAATTGTTCCCAAAAACAGTAAATAAATGCAATGAAAGTTTCTATAGTTTCAAATACATACAGTAGAACGACAGAAACTTTTATAAGAATACAACTTTAAATGCTCCAGCTGAGTTTGCTTAGAAAGAAATGCAACAATTTCAGTAAAGCGTAGAAGATGCGTGCAACTAAGCTCCAAACGTTTCAATCTAGGTATTGTGTACTGCAAAAAATGATTCATAAAGTAAAAATGCACTCTTTTAAAGTGGAGAATATGTATGACTTAGTAGGTTGTTGGTACAATCTATTTTCCATACGATAGCGAAAATGCGTCGCCACAACATCCAGGTGATAGTTACAAAAATTATAAAACATGAAAAGGATCAAATTTTACCAAATTGTTTACAGAGAAGTGCTCTAACAACAGAATAGAAACTTTTATTAGCAAGTGCATGTAGCAAAAAAATTTTTTCCAAGAAAATAGCTTAAGCTCAAATTATTTAAACCTATGAAAAAAAAGTAAAACCAATTCTAATTTAATACCTTTGCTAAGAATTGGAGCACAATGCCATTGTGAAGTTGATGTAATCGAAGATACATTAAATTTTGGAGAGTAAAAATTTGTGAAGCAAGCATCATGGAGGTTCCATGTTGCTTAGCAGGATTGACTAAAAATACTTCAAGAGGTTCAAAGATACAACTTAATTTCCACAAGTTTGGTGCGCGTTTACCTGCAATGCCCAGGGAATATATTTAATTTTGGAAAAAAGTACAGAGAGCATCATAAAAAACGGTTGGTTTCTCTCGGAAAATAGCACAGTTTATATAAAACTGTCTATACAGGTTTCAGGCTAAAATAAAATCACGCTCTATTTTGAAGGAAGACATTATTGATAATCTGTACAATGGTTTTGACAAAAATGCAAGCAAATTCATACTCAAGTTTGCATATAGTAGAACACTTTTGAGTTATGTAAAGTAGATGCATCTATCACACTTTCTCTAAAGAATGCTTTCGATACATAGATCCCCAGAAATGTATCCATTATTTTGTAGTACACAGAAACTCTTGAAGTATTCCATTATTTGGTTAAAAAATAAATGTGAAACTAGTCACACAGACAATCTTTTGCCCCCTAACCACAAATGTCGTGTTTATAGAGAAGAGTCCCATGGATTTATAAATAGATCCAAATCCCATTTCAAAATCTATGCATACTTTCAAAAATATCCAAGGAATACGATAAGCAAACCAACCTGCGGCATAAAGCCATAAAGAAAGAGGTAGAAGTTGGTGTGAAACTTTCTCAAGATAAAGTTCACGTAATTGATCACCAATACAACTAATGAGAGTCAAATCACCCGCGGCTGCACGCAGTTCTCTGACATGGGTCATGAGAGGGGCGATCCTGCGGGAAAAAAAAGGGAGCATCGGTAAATTTTCGCGGTAGACGGGAGTAAATTCTTCTTCTTTATGCTTCAAAATTCCATCGGAATCCATTTCTTCCCTACTCTCTTCCAAAAACTGCATAGAAGAAATATTTCTCTCTCTAGTCAAAGAAGATATGGATTTAAAATCAGAAGGAATGCATGAAAAATGTACTGGAAACGTAGACAAAGGTACCGAATGTGGTAGCAGAGTATTTTCATTGGAGCTGAATGGCTCTGCATTCCCTCGGCCAGCACCCATCCCAACGTCCTCGGGTGAACTGCTTGAATAATTTATACGAGGCAAAGGAAGAAATGATTTGTCGTGTTCACAAATCATAAGAAAGGGATCATTAGAAGGAAGTGGAGAAGTTCTGTCAGACAAAATTCCTTGACTCTGCTCCTCCTTAGATTCAGAAGTATCACAAAGGGTGGCCACTCCATAACGGCGAGGAACAGTACATTCAGCTGAAGAAAGTTCTTCCAGATTTTGTGCGAGATCCCTGGGTCGAAAATGTGATGGAAATTGAAAAGAGAGGGACTGCTTAGGCAATGAGCTGCCTGGAGAATTTGATAGTAGGTCAGGAGAAATTCGTTGTAAATGAGGAGAGGAATTCAAAGAAATATCAGAAACATCATTTCCACAAAGAGGGAACATTTCACAGCATAACCGAGGTGAAGCACGAATATCCTCGTCCTTTTGAGTAGAAAAATTCACCCATTGGATAGAAGTCTCCCACACTAAATTAAAGCACGTCTTTGAAACCAAAGCAATCGATCCAATCCGCTCTTCAAGTGGAACAAAAGGCAAGGCTGCACTTAGTCCTTGATAAAAATGTTGCTCCGATGGCAAAAGCAACGGAACAATTGTCGCTTCGTGGCTTCGTTGTAATGCAACTCTTCGATTTACTGTACTATTTGAAGAAGCAGGTGCTTGCTGCGTAGATGAATTTGTGGGTGATGTTAATAATTCGGGATCAGAGGAAAATAGATTCAAAATTTTCATTTCAAAATCTGTGGAAGAGTGCAAGGGATAAGAAAGGGGCGTAACACAATTCGAAAAAGGTAATTCTTGAATTGTATCCTCATTATGAAAGTATATAGGCAAATTAACTTGCGATTCATCAAGTTGCTCATTTCTAACATCTGAGGTTATCGATGTCTCATGTTCCATTGGCCTATTTATGATTTCCTCAGTATTTATTTTAGTTTGTGCAGGAGGGTGCAAGGTGATTGCTGCGCCTTTCAAGGCTGTCGCTTCAGGTTGATAGATAGAAATACTTTGACCTGACTGTATAGGAATTGGGCTATCATGAATTAAAGGGGCCTTAAATGATTTAAGGGTTTCTAGCAAAGAGGATAATAATCGAAGTGCAAGGAGTGCATTCGAGCGGGCAAAGGTGGCAACAAGGGGATGTGATGAGAAAGGAATTTCTTGTAATTCTTTCAAAATATGAGTAGATAAAATGTAGAGTTGTTGTATAATTTCATCTATTGATTGAAATTCCATTTCTGATGCTGTGGGCAGGTTGAGCGGTGGTATTGGGTGTAATGTAAACGCTCGGGGTGAAATCTCCCGACACCCTGAGGGAGAGAACCAAGGAGGGAAGTTTCCTGCCATACCAATCAGATTCAAATCTATTTTAAAAATTTTGGAGAAAACACCTCAAAAAACAGATTAATTCTGCAAGTCCTCTAAAGGGTTGATGGATTCATACGGTAAAAAAGAGTTCGCTAGCTTAACATTACATATATATACACAACAGCGGCAGTACTGTAAGACGACAAAGTTTGGAAAAGTGTAAGAATGGTCATACTTTTCGTGCCTACGAGAATAAAAATTGCAAAAATTTATCAAATACTCGTAGCATAGTACATTGTTTTTCATTGAACAGAAATGGTAAGGCACATGTCTCTCGACAGAAAAGACAAACAAAAAACTCCAGCATATAGTCTGAATGTCAAGATAATAACTGTTTCCATTCTACATGCACTGATTCGTGGGAGCATTGACAAAATTGTATTGAAAAAAGATTGCTGGGAATTTTGGGAGGTCCTACAAAAGCAGTGCATGGGAGATATAAGCACGTTTTGCAGCGTTCCTAAATTCTCCCTTTGCTTCTCACCATTGACGTGTAACACATTAAGGAGGTAAGTTGTGGAGTTAAAAGCTACTTTTGATGCATCTTTTATTTTCCAATGTTTTCAATGGTGCCTCGGATAAATTTTGTTCAAAAAATGAGAAAATATCCTTTCAAAGTAATAACATAGAAGTATTTTTTGAAAATCAATCTGTCAAAATGTAAACCTACAGGGCAGTAATGCACTTTAAAATCTGACAGCTTCCAAAACAAATGTAATCGCTGGGATGAATTCATGCCAACCAAAAAAATTTCATTACAAACTTGAGACACATAGAATCTAATTAAGATATTTTTGTAAACATAAATTCTATGGTGCATTCCTCAATTTTTTGAATTGGATTAAGAATGCATTGCGATATTTGTATTTATTGAATTTGTGGTCAAACTTAACTTACGTAATGACCCGTACTAGACAAGTTTTAAGAATGAATCGCGAAACTTGAGTTACACTATATGAACTATTTTTTAAAAATGCATGAATCAAAATTGTTAAGCATCAATGGGCATACTGTATTTCGACTTATCTTATGCAATTCCATTGAAAACGTTTTTAACCCTATATAAGAATCTATTAAATAAATCGATTACAGCAAATATGCATTGGTTATGGACCAGAACTATTTATTGTTGATTCTTGTTTTTCGAGTCTACGAAATCTGTTGCTGCACATAACAAAGAGAGAAATAGAGAAAATGTACTTTCTCACGAGAAGCCAAATTCAGTAACAGAAAAGCTGAATTGCTCAAGCAAGTGACATTTGACTCTAAACATAGAACAAAACATTATTGGGTAAGGGAATAAAAATAGTATATGTTGTGGAATTTTGTTTTGTGATCATGCAAAACGTGAGTTATAAAAAAATGCTTCGCTTCCTATTTAAAAAAACCCACTTCTTCAAAATATTAAGCAATACACTTCTACATGTCTCTCCACTTTTCACTTCACTCATTCATTCATTCCTATCAAACTGCATTCTTTTTACGCACCACAATTTCTGACTGAAACAACAGTTTCATTTGCAGTGTTTACTGCCTTCATTTATGCAACTTAGCACGGTCAATATCTCCACTGATATATTTGCCTCTTTGTCAAATTAATTAAGTCGCCTAAATTCCTTAAAAATTGCATCATTTAGTTACATTTGAAATTGAAATCACTTGCAAAAAATCATGTCGAATTCGCATTGAATCTGATGCCGAGCTGCACATATCGACATACCAAACACTTACACGGATATACCGTGAATTTGTTCTATTTTTCAACATTAATGTGCTTCCCTGCTTTTTTGACAAACTGGCTAACAATAACATTTGGATCTTAATTATAAACCTAGGATTTTTTTTCTAGGCTTTTTTTAAGCATTTTTTGATAAAAAATAGTTGATTTTTATACGTTTTCGATGCTCACAAATATACAGAGTGATATGCTTTACTTCACCCGATTATTCGTTAATCATTCAAAAATCGAACGCACTATTGTACGCAATGCTTTTTTAATGAAAATTCTTGCTTTCTGATTTCTTACTAGTTTAAATTGATAATGAATGTATGGTGCTGTGTATAAAAATGTTTTAAAAAAGGATAGTGTTGCTTCACGAGGAAAGCAAAACAAACTGTCACAACAGTAAGTCCCTGTGTGAAAAAGCGCACTCCAAGTAAAAACTTTTTTGAAGAGATGTAAAAGATACTCTGTTCGGATATTATTTCAGCTTACTTCACATGAACGCGAAGCCTTTGCCTCGTCAGCTTTCTAATTCGCTCATTAGAAAATTACGTAGAATATTTAATAAATTATTCTATCCTCGCTTTCTCTTTTCATGCACATATCGTGTTTTTCTTTGATATAGTAGAAAAAAAGCTTAAGTTTACTTGCTTCTCGTTATCTGCGATAATTTGTTGGAAAAAGTCCCCACTTATGTTTTACTCGAAATATCGCTAAATATGGTTTTCTATAGCCAAGCTTACTGTGTAAACGGAAGTTTACTATGTTAACCCTATCTACCGTTTACGTAGAATTTCTTCAAATACTTGTAAGTTCTCTACTTGGTGGTAAGACGTTTTTTAACTTCTATCTGTACTAATACTCTTCATGCCACAGCGTTTTTGAAGTAGTAGAACCCATGGATGCAGATGAGGCAGAACCAGATGTTGAACTGCCAACTGTTCAGGAATTTGATCAAGATGAGGTATGTCGAGAAGTCCATCGAAGTGCCATGGCATCCGTTTGATTTACAGTTCTCTCCTTTATACTTTTAGCAAGTATATTGGAAATACTCTCCATTTTCTGATACGTTGGATACTACATTTCAGTTTTTTTTTCCAGGACAAAGAAACGTGGCGAAAGCTTTTCATAGTCACTAGATGTATCTGTATATTAGAAGTAGCAGCGTAGAAGGCTTATTCAAATCCCAAATGTCACACTCACCATTGAAAATTAATTTGCAAACCTGAATACTGCACGTTACACAGTATTTAAGATTACGGCAGCTTTCTTGTCAGTTTTGTGAAAAAAACCCAACTTGAGTTAGTATTGTCCTTTTGTTAACAACGTGATTCGTTTTCTTTAATTGTAAAGCGGATCAGAGCGCTTTTTCGTGAAATGCCAAATTCTTTGAGGATTTTCGTAGTTTGTATTCTGCTACTTTTACACGAAATGATTACAAGAATGATTCAAAAAATTCCCATGAATCTTTGTTTTGGAATTGAGATAACAGTTTACAGAAAACATTCACTGATATAGGGAGTATAAACGCTAAACACTTATCGAGACATTCGCTAAGAACGTTTCACTTACAGAAATATTGTAAACTCTTCTGTAGTTTCAATACTCCTTATGGCAAGTTTTGTTTTTTTTTCTGAGTTATTACAATGTATCTCAGAAAAAATATTTAGAGAAAACGGAAGGAAAAAAACCAGATACAGAGATTTGTTGATTATGTAAAAGTTGTGTACAATTTTTTCTACGCAACTGCCGTTCATAAGTTCTGCTTCTTTTTGAGATAGGTAAATCGAATATTGTTGTAACGTAAAAATGCTTTCCAACTTTTATAGATTGCTCAAATTCGCTATGAGAAACGCCGAAAAAAGTTGAATGAAGCAAATGCAGAAAGTGGATTTAAAGAAGATTTTTCAAGTTATCTTGCGGCTGCCAAGGAAGCAGAAGAAGATGATCCTAATGAAGTAGAAGTAATTTATGGAGAAGATTACATGTTATAGAGATTAATTGTACATATGTTAATAATAAATAGTGTAATGCGTAAATTTTTAATTTATTAATCTCTTCACAATTTTGGATATACTTGATATGATTTACTTTATTTTATTTTTTTCTAATTTGAAATCTCTTTCATTCGTCTTCCGTTTTTTTGTTTGCTAACCTATAACTTTGTGTATCGCTAAAGTATATAGAAAGTACTTAGTAGTGCTATAAAAAACCTCATACTACTTCATTTTTAGACGTAACACTTACTGTGTTTGTGTGACCAAATTTATGCTGTGTTAGGCTGGGGAAGAAGGTGTTATTTTCGAACCTTTCAACATGCGACAGGAGATGACTGAGGGAAAATTTGATAATGATGGAAATTATATTTGGAATAAACAAAAAAAGAAAGAATTCACAGATTCCTGGCTGGATGCGGTTGATGCTGGCCTTTCCTTTACAAGCTTTAAGGTTTCTTTAGGAGAGAGTAAAAAATTGTATGGAAAAACTTCAGTTTTATACATTTTGAATGTCATAAAGCATGCAGGCAAACTAGATATATTTGTGTTGGTGAATGGATATTTATTGTCTTGTGTAAATGAAGAGAGAGTTCATTTCTGAAATATAAGGCGATCCTATTCAATTTTTTGGCATCTGTATAAAGAAAGGAAACGAATTTTGTAAAGCTTTCTAGAAATTTGTTTGAGATGCATAAAAATGTGATGAATACGTTTTTCAATAGAATGTTATAAATGAAACCAACTTATAGTTATTTGTCGCGCATAGAATTCACATTTTTAAAAGGTAATAAACAAAAGGATAGGCATCATTAGAAAAATATAGGTATCACGCAATAAGAAAAACAGATTAGCGTAGTATTTTTTTGTTGTTATACAATCTCTCTGCAGCCCTCCTTTTTTCATTTTTCTTCTACATTTGAAACACGCTCATGCGTGTACGTACAACTCATATTCAGATTACAATGGCCTCTATGACTTTGTTGCAGGTGTGTGTTCTTTTTACTATACAATAGCGTTTAAAATAATTTTTTGTATAGTATTTTAACGTTGACTATTAGGATGAAGAACATCGACAACGGGTTGTTTCAAAAGCGGAAGAACCACAGGAAAAACCCAAGCAAATTCATATGGTGAATGCTCTGCAAACGTTGGTATCACTTTTGAAGCGAGGTGAAATGCCTACTATGGCTTTAAAGCGTTTCAAAAAGGATTCTATGTCACAAGAAAAACATGCAGTAGGTCGCAATAAGCGGAAGGCAGTCACCGAAAAGAAAGAGAAAGATCAATCGGAGGCCATATCCACTTCGTCTGAGGGGATTTTAAGCGCTTCTCCCCCATCTGGAATGAATGCTTTTAATACAATCACAGAAATATGTGATGCTTTACTGGATTATGGAATCAGTAGGGTGCTATGCATATGTAAAAACAAATAGTCTGAGAAGGATATTTACTTTTTCAAGTGTAATTCCATTAGAGTCTTCGCCAGGGTATAAAAGTGTCTTCATCTGTGATTTCTTCTTGGTATATACATCTATTCATCTGGAGTATCTATTTATTTGTATGGGGCCAAGTAGCACAACTTCCTCGCATTTAAAAATTGAATATTTTAGGGTTAAAACTGTATTTTCGATGTTGATGGGGAATTTTTATCAATGGTGCAGTGTATGTACACCCATTTTGTAGATCTTTAAATCAAAAAAATTGATGTTTTTAAAGAAAGGAAAAATAGAGACTGCGTAGATGATGTCCATTGTAAACGTATGTTTTGATTTATAGAGTAGCTTCTTTGTTTCAATGTACATTTTTGGTCTGCACCGTGATATTTCTAATACTTAAAAAAATTCATAACATTTGTCTACATATGCTACATTATCCTATGCTGCTTTTACTCAAGATGCATATTTTATGCCACGAGAAGATTTTGAAGATCGTCTAGAACAGCCTTTTAAAAACGTTGACATACCCACAGGTGATTTATTTTAAGGGGTATATAGAAGCAGTGACAAGTACCATTGTCTGCCTAAACTAAATGTAAACTTATAATACATTGCGAAAGTGTGTGCTAAAATTTCCTTGTTTTTTTCCACACTTTGTATTTACTTTGATGGTAATAAAATAAATACTATCTACTTTTTAGCATGAAGCGATTTTACTGCATAGTATTGTTTGGGGCGTAGAACTGTGCAAAATGAGGGTACAAACTATTTTCCATCTAGGGTTCCACTAAACTATTTCAAGATGAGAGAAAAAAATGAGTAAGTTTTGTCGTTATGGTTTGATATATTTTTAAAAGGTTTACGTAAGGATAAGTACTTTTGAATTGTGATTGTATACAGAAGATAATGACGCAGTTTTGCTTTATTTCTGATAGGGAACGAGACTCAAGCCACCTCCTATTGGTGGCAATTTCGTTGGGTGGGTGATGAAACTATTCATGGCCCATATGATTCTTCCTGTTTGCTCTCTTGGATTCAGCAGGTACCAAGACAATCTCTTTTAGCGTAAAAATTTTAGTTTTGCTTGTATAAAAGTGCAACACGTTAAAATTCCTTTTCTTATCTTCACATATGCGAATGTTGAACTAGTTGCAAAGTGTAAAAGATCATGCAGTACTCAATAATGACTGTGTTGCGTGCTCCAGGGATATATCTCGGATGAACATCCAATCGAAGTACAAAGGATTCCATCTGAAGGAGATGTTTCTCCAGATGACTCATGGAAATTGTGGAATGCAATCAATTTTGTAAATCCTAATAATACAAATGAAAAAGAAGAAAATGTACAATCGTCAGATAGTGATGCAGATAGTCCTTTGGAAGGGGATATATGAGAGGAAGCAGGGTTTATAGAGAGAATTCAGTCATCAAAAACTCAAAATGACCCTAATTTTCAAGTGTGATTTGCAGTTTGTTTCTGCTCACCAAGTATGTGTGCTGCAATTCAATATGGAAATATGAGCCCTTCCAATGGACAGTATATGCTTTTAGTATATTCCTTGGCTTTGTTTAAATTTATTACTGCAAAATGTTTTGCGCACTTTTTTTAATTGAAATTTTCGCTTTGTAAAAGATTAGAAACTGAAAAAACTATTGAATTTATCATACTTGCAATGTTCCCTTTGCTTGCTGAAACACGATATATACGATGGCACAGTTGTTTAGCATTGGTACAATCTTACCCGCAGTTTAATTTCTCATAAGTTTTAAGATTGAATTCCTTTTAGTAAAAGAAAGAGACTTTTGTTTATAATAGTTAGTACAGGATATGCGGAGAGAACCATCTCTACTATTTGAATATACCTATTTTTTACTGCGCATTTTTTCTGTCAAAATATTTCTTGAACAAGGTGGAGGATCTCAACTCTTTGGTTCTTCATAATAAAATGTGAGATATCTTAATTGATGGAACCTTTCTAAAATGTAAATTATTTTTGTTAATGAATCGGATGAAGCGATCGATCATATTTTAAACACTACTCTTTCACATATAAAGCGAGATGGAATAGAAGCATTGCATTTCTATGAAAGTTATTCATTTCATTCGGAAGCATTAGTGCTGTATGCTTCATTTTTCATACATTTTGACACAAAACAATCAACTATTTCGATTCTAGGCAATTAGTTGTGGCCAATTTGTATCGATGTGTCTTTGTCAGGGTAACATAAAAGACAGCGTTGACATCTCTGAGTCGGTACACTAGGGTGAAAGATTTGATTTCACATATCTTCATAATTTAATGTACTGCTATGCTGTTACGCTACACACGTTTCGCGAAAATTGTAAAAGATTATATTATCAATTTGTTTTTCTTTAAAAAAAAGAACATTTCTGTAATGATTGTTGACTACTGCATACTAACAGTGGAAAGGAATAGATTGGGGAATTAATTATTATCGCATCAGTCATGGCCTTAGCTTAACCTTTTCTTCATTTTAAAAAACCCATCAGCACTGATCATAACCCTTCAGAATATATTTCTTAAACAGTTTATTTGTACCGTTCTTAAAATTTATCTACAAATATTCCAACATAAAAAGAAAAGATAACCCTGCAAAGGCTATAACGATTTTAATGTACCACATTCGTCCCTTTTTAAAAATTATGCAATCGGGCGAATTTTTGAATAGCAGACCATATGTAAGCGAATTTATTTATTCCGAAATTCTTGTATTGATAGCTTGTGTTTTTAATGTGAAAAATATGTTCTGTCACCTTGTAGAAGCACTAATCATTTCCCGTTTAATCTGGAATATTGAACCATACATTGCAGCAGATAAACTTCCCGACAAGTCTTTGCACTTAACCAAAACTGCGCCATGTAATTAGATGTTTTTAAGGAATTGCACTATCTTGCATACATACACTGTGCAACAATGAAATGCTATGGTGTTTCTAACTTACTTTAACAAGACAATCTCATGCTTTTTAAAGAAAAAGTGCATCACCTATTCACGGACGAATTCGTCTGGATGTATAAGCGTTTTACTTGGCTCTGCAGCTGCATTTCAATTTCTTGTAACGTGAAGATTGAATTGTCACCTTTAGTTGAGATTTACATGCTAGACACGTGAGCCACTGGCAAGTATTCAACCATGGCATCATGCACAAACTTGATAGTACGCACCGTCTATTCAAATTGCAGTAGCATCCCATGGAAATTGACATTATGTATACTAGGAAATAAAAAAGTTGATATTATGACTTGGTCTGTGATTAAATTTGTGTTGACACTCTGTGCTATAGTATAGTATTGGCATCCACTCCTATTGCCTTCAATTCTAGTATAAATCCTGTTTCATTTAACGAGAAGATTAGGGTACAAGCAGAGCCTAGACTAATTTCTCTTATTCTTCCTTTCAGTAGGGATATTATGAAACGAGCAACAAACTCCCCTCTGGCGGTTAGAAATTAGTCGCTGATGCAAGATCATACGAGAATGCGTCTGATAATCTTTGTCACTTGCAGAAAAAAGACATCGTTCTGGAAAAACAAACTCATGCGACGAAGATAATGCATCTGGTAATGGAGGAGGCATTATATTTCTTCGAAATGTGCTTGTGTTCATCGTGTTAGGACTTTTAGAGAAGCGATAATTCTTTCCTGAAGATACTGGAGCATTCAACATAGAGGCATTCTCTCGATTATCATCTGCATAGCCTCTCCAAGGGGGATATCCCTCTCCTCCACGCCGTCCCCCCGTATAATATGGACGTAGGGAAGTGGGATTGTTCCAGCCCAAGTTCGAGTTCATACCTACATGTGGCAATACGGGAGCAGATGGTATAATAGCATTGCTAGGCAGAGAAGTAGCACCAGGAACACATTTAGGTATGTACGCATAAGGCGAATGGGAATGAGGAAATACAGGCTGAACAATCGCACCAGGTGAAGGAGGGGAGTGAGCAGTTATGCCTGAGTAAAATGCCGGTGAGGTAGAAGAAGCATTCCCACCTATGTTATAAAAACGAGGAATATACATTTCCTCATGCGTCATATGATAGCCACTATTACCCATGGGTGTAGGAACACCAGCGGCAATATTAGTAAAAGAGGAAGCAGCAGCGCCTTCGATGGGAGTTGTTGCCTCTTGTGAAGAGGGGATGTTTACAAAATTCTCTCTGTAAGGTATACCTTGGCCTCCTTGTCCTATGTATACATCGGACATAGGGGACACACCATAGGTAGGTAGGGATACATGAGGGGTGAGAGGAATGGCAGCATTCATCGGAAGATGAGATGCTGCCAATTTTCCACCATGAGGAGTGCACATTGCACTGTTCTTCTCAGGAATTACGGTATCACCTAAACTACTGGAACTCGAAGGGGACGCTTGATCCAAAACTGCACCCGGAGCATAAGAAGAGTGTGGCAAGGTTGAGGGATCCTCTGGAATAGCATAGGGTACTGACGGGATGGGTTCTACAGAAGAAGACAAAGGGTAAGCAAAGGGTTGTCCATGAGAATCAATAACATTTCTATGGTGCGGAAATTCCATCCGTCCACCAGTGCCTAGGCCAGGATATGGTAGAAAAGGGTAGGAAGGGATATGCACATAGCCAGACTCCTATATTGACAAAAACATCCCAGTATGCATTGGTAACAAAACACAAACACAGAGAGGAAACTTTGAGAGAATGAAATTACGATGAAACGTACGAATGCAAACATCACCTGTTTACAAGAAAATCCAGTCATAGATACTCTCAATCCAACACAATGTCTCATTCAAACAAGTGCACAGTTTACATAAAACATGCAAGGTTGCCGAGTGAGTAAACTCCCTTACACTGTTCTTTCTTATGAGTATAAAGTCAAAATCTTTGATTTGGGAGTTTCTCATGAGTTTTCTTGCTTTATAATTAAAATCACTGCTACACTCTATCATCTATAAATCGTTCGTACAGTGTACGATTGATGAGACGCACCGTTCCATATACCATTGGTACAGGCATTGGAAATCGAGCTGCTTCACCATAGGCATGCTGAGGTGGGAAAGTGGGCATAAAGGAGGAGGGATGAACAGGATACTCTTTTCCAGTATATCCAGTAATCCGATCATCACTCCACCAATACGGCGCCATCCTCGCTCCCTCGGGTGGCACAAAGTAAGATGGAGGCCAATGGCCGTAGTAAGGTTCTTAGCAAAAATAACAAAACACAGAAAAATGTTTAGGATACAAAGAATAAGAAGTTAAAGAGTTTAATGGGTATCCAACAAAGAGAAAGGCCCCTCAAACACATTTCAATCAGTCTAATACAATTTTTTCAAAAATAGAGTTCAAGATTGGTCATTGTCAATGCCCATTCCTAGCCTAGAATATTTGTAGAACTAAGAGAATAGCTGAAGTGTAGAGAGGATATCTGAAAAGCTCTCATTAAGAGTAATGAAGAAAATGAAAAAGAAAGAAGTGAGGTCAGAAAACTTCCCCCAAGTTAAACTGCGCTGTGTCAAAAATGCCATACAGCAACACCATAGCCCTACTAAAATAAAATAGCAGCGGTAATAAAATACTGGAAAACATTCTTCAGTAAGGTTCATAAAGAAATTTAGCAGAACATTTGAAAAATTCCGTAAAAATTCTTGAAAACTACAATAGATAAGTTTTAGAAATTTTTTCGATAGTATGGCTAAGAGCCATCGCTCACAATATCTATCTGACACAAAGGCTACAAGGAGACAGAACAGTTCAAAAAAAAAATGGCTAAAGCGCTCAGAGTGAAACAAAAAACCGAAATTTATCTAAATTCTTAGTAGGTACAAATAATGAAACCAAATAGTCTTTCCTGATCGTGATAACAAATACTTTTTAAAAGAAGCACAGTTAAACCAATAGAATAATTTTTCTTTTGGGTACCAGCAATCGCATGATAAAAAAAATACAAAACTCACGAATAGAATTTTGACCATCCATTCCAAAGGGAGAAATAGCTTCAACGGAATACTCCGGAGTAGGAGAGCCTTCAGATTGTCTAAAAATGCGATCTCTGATTTGATAATACTGAACAAATAGAAGATTAAAAAGAAAAAATACATTCTACAATAGCACTGTGCTTCAAATATAAATACATATTGAGCATTGCTACAGCGATACTGCAAGTTCTCAAAGTACTTGTTTAGTTTTTTATAACATCTGACTACCTGCTTTCGTTTTTCATTCAAATTCGCAGTATCCCCAAGAGAAGTATCCACATAATGCCCATCTTTAACGGAAGAGAAGGAACCACCTGCTATGTCAGATATTTCCCCACAACCAGGAGTAGTAGAAGAATGGATTATGCCTTCAGAGAGAGAAGTGTTTTCAGGATCAGAAAATTCCTCCATGGCCTCTAAATTTTCCTCTCGGCGTGGATATTCATCTCGTTCTCTATCACTAGAGGGTGCCGCGCGTTCATGCGCAACCAAGAATGGAGGATCTTCGCGACGCTTTGTTTCTCGCTTTAGTAACACAACTTTCTTGTGTGGCTTAGAAAAAGATGAGTAAGAAGGAGAAGCATGCTGCGCAACAGGTTGAGATGATACATCCACAGTGCGTTTATCGTAAGCAGCAGGAGGTAATCCATCGGAGAGAGAATCGCTCTCTGTGCGGATTGGCTACAAACAGCATGTGTATACAGGGCTAATGTTGACACATAAATAAGAAATGAGCATACCTCTACGTAAAAAAGCCGTACTTAAATGCATACCAACTACACAAGACGTAGTTGCAGCCTATTCAGGCGAGAAAAAAATCCAAAGAAGGCATGAAATCATTTCTATTCTCCCACAAACATAAATGTACATCTAAAGCATTGAAGTGAAAGCAATGTGAAGTGAAACAAAAAAATTATGCAAGAAATGAAGTATACGATTTCAAGAAATTACAGTTTTCCTTCTACTGGAAATACACAAAAAAAACGCGGTGAGAAATTTCTGTATGAAATTAAAATTAAAACAAAAGATATCTCCTACTACATAGAAGACATGCAAAGTGTCCCTTTCATTTGTTATAAAGCTATAATGAAATGCTAAAAAGCAAAGAGTTTGTGCCTCTAATCTTCAATGTTTGAACCAATGAGTATCTGCCAAGACGACAGCCACATGCTAAAAAAATTCAAAATAAAAAAATTCCTTCTCAAATAGTTAAGCCGCAGAAGAAAAATAAAGCAATCTGCCAGAGATCGAGAGAAAAACGATGATGGAACATCTTTAAAACAAAGCCTGTTCTTCCTCACCAAAAAATTATATGGTTCCAGCAAAAAGCCCTAAATTTCTTTCAGAGATAGAATAGTAGTGTTTATTTGAAGCATACCTTGTAAAAAGTGTACTATCCATAAAAAAAATACATTGCTAGATCATTCTTCTCTGCTAAGACTCTGACAGGAAATTTAAAATAAATTATGCTTTGCAATTTATTTGCAACTGTACCTTCAACTCATCAGATTTCTTCGCAAGAACGCAGGATTCGCCATTTATTCCAGAAGAGTGTGTAGTAGACATTACGTCCACTCAGAAGAAAGAAACGAGATAGTAAACACTGGGTGTATAAAATTGGGACCAAAATTGAAATAAGATACATGCAAGATTTCATCCGCAAAAAGTGTATAGCAGCACAAAAAAGCTTGTGTTATGCTTTCTACAAATCAAGTCGTTTTTGATGTTTCCAGCATAACATCTCAACCAATGTGTACAGTGCCATTCTGCAGTCAAAAGAGTAGTACAAAGCGATGTTAGTTAATACAGAGCAATTCAACACTAAAAATATAAATTTTCATGATAAAAAAACAAAAGCAACTGATGAAAAATATAGGGTAGATAAGGCTAGCAACAAAAAATGAAATTCAAATTTTACTGTACTCTCCATTTGATGGGGACACTTTGTGCTGCTAGCATGAAAGAACGTGTCCTTTCCAGGTTGGTGAAAAAGTAATGCAGGTAGAACATTCTAATAGGAAAGGGAAAGAGCATACGAAAAGATGAAAAATGAGAAGTTGTTATAAGTAGAGAATAGGATTATGGTCGAATTCAACTATAGAATTCTTGCGTATCGACAATTCATACCGTATATAAAAAAGTAGTGAGCAACTTAACAACACGAAAGTATAGATGAACGGTGGTAGTGCGGTAGCTCAAGAGCGTATGTTCACTCTCACCACCTGCAGGTTTAGGAGGCCTGAAACCGTCACACTTCGCGAAGGGAAAATATATCACGCTCTGAAAAGAAATGGCTAATATAAATATCGGAAACCTCTCCGATTGATTACTGCGTAGCAAAGCGATTATTCTTCAAAATATTAGAGAGTATAAAAATGAAAGTTGATCATGAAAGCATTTGGGAGATTACTTTATTATTAGTTATTGTGATGCTATGTTCACATTAAAGCATAGTATATCAACTTTTCGATTCTCTCTTACTTTGTTGCTATTCTTTTCTCTGCGAAATGAAAATATTTAGCTGTATCTGTACGCTGATGATTCGCTAGAAACCTTTCAGAATACATAGAACAATCAGGCAAACTACGCTTTCTTTTTTCCCGTATCTGAAAAATTATGCTCCTCCTTTAAGCCTCTGCGCATCTGTTCTAATTAAGTAAAAAAGCAAACTTATTTAGAGGTAAACTCAGGTTTAAGAAAATCAAAATTTTGTTCCAATATTTATAGTTTAGCTTAGCTTAGAATACTCAGACTATGTAAAAGTGTTTAAAAATCTTCAACTAATTCTTAATATATCAGGATGTTTCATGAAGAAAGCACTCCTAGGTAAATAGTGGTAATACACATTACTTGGAAACCACGCACGTTTCCAGTAAACAGCAAAGAATTCTAAGGAGTGTTATGGATTGAAATGTGCAGAAGGCAACACTCAACAAGACAAGCCTCCCCGCGTACTAAACCTGCATAAGTTGCAAAATAAGAAACGAATGCCTTTTTATTGCTTAGAAAAAGAAGAGGTGTAACTAGCGAATTTTTAAAATGATACTTTTTATTGATTATTCTTGATAACGCGTGTCGGTAAACATAAAAATAAATTTCACTCCTTTACCCCGTTTTTTCTCTTTATAGAGCGTGAACCTTTTCGACGTGTAGTACCAAAAAATCTAAACGCAGCCAATTAGGGAAGCTGCACTTTAGCGAGAGCGTGGAAAGGAAATGAAGAAGAGGGCTATTTATTCAAAGCATGAGTCTATTTGAGGAATGAGCAACCGTCACTTGCAATCCTGAAGACATGAGCCTTACCCTGTTTTTCTTTGCGTTACTACAATAGAGGCAATGGAAAAGCTGAGAAGTGATTTGCAAAATGATTAACAAGACTGTTTAAAAGGTTGAAGTATTAGAAAACTGTAGTTTCTGTACTCATGCTCTCTATTTTATAAGGCTAATATTTCAGTAAATGAATGAACTCGGTGAAAAACATTTTTACGATTAGTATTCCCGCTCTAACAAACTAATTAAATTATAAATTAAAACAATCCAAAAGATCGCACAACTTGGACGGGAAGACGAATACATTTAGCTAAAATAATCGAATCTTGAATTGTATGTGAATTGCACTAATTCCCTTCTAGAAATTGCCAAAATAAATAGTTTAAAAAGGCGTCATAAATGAAATATAAAGAGAATATCAAATCGAAAAAGTAACAATAACATTGTCCAACATACCCAACCATAATAAACACAAATCAAACAACAACCAAAATTGCAAACATCATAAAAAACAATTATTCCACGAACACAAAAACGATAATTCCTAGGCATACGTAGTGTTAAACTACAGTCATTTCCAACAAATATTGAAAAGATACTCTATATACATTCTTAATAGTGCTTTCAAACCAACTAGCTTGCATAAATATTTCACTACATCTTCTCAAATCTTTTTACAACTAACATTTCTTAAATAAACCAATCATTC
>JADAQX010000551.1:0-34831 GCA_015476325.1 Cardiosporidium cionae
AGATAGCGTTTCTTTACAACAAATTTGGATAATTAGAAATTCCCATTTAAAACAATAACACTAGTTATATGAAAGTAGCAAAGAGTCAATTGTAATTCAAGACTGGCAAGTACTAGTGATATATCAGCAATCGAACTATTCCTATAGAAAGATGTTACTGTTTGTTGACACTCCAAGATATTCTGGGAATAATTTCATGCTGTTAACAATAAATTTCGACAAGTAAGTAACAGTACAAGCGGATATAATTACCTATGGATGCAATTTCCGCATAATATTTACAAAATTACAGCATATTAGGGCCTTAAAAACCACAATATTTAATTCAATACATATTGTGAATAAACGTAACGTAAATTGCTTTAAAATGTTATCATTTTGAACGCAAGGTACGAAGAACTTTTTAGCATGTGCTGATAGATAACTAGTGAATGCAAGTTAGGTTTATTTTACTGTAAATGTTACCTCTTAGTTTACTCGTTCCACAATTCAAGTGAGCTACAGAGGCAATTGTGCAACTGTCAATTTGAACTACATAAAAATGTGACTTTTGTAATTTGTTTTTCTGATTTCCTACTCTCCGAACTACCTTACAATTCCAATTATCTACCACCTCTTCTCGCAAGGCATCTGCTATGTTACCTTTTTGATTTTCACCTAGTATAATTCGCAGAAACAGCTCATACGGCCAACTTAATGCTGGGTAGGGTACGGCCAGTTGATAGGGTGCTATCCCATGTCAGTGCTGCTGCGATGGATGAAATGGAATAGGGCAATCATTCTGTATTTATTCTCACATGTATCGCTTTTTCATCGTCTACTTTTTTTCCCATTTATCTAGCTTTCCAACTAGAGAGACTTTTTGTTACTCTCTCTTTCGTTGCTTCTGAGCAGCAGGCAGTACTTTTCCAATTAGCCGACAAGAAGACCTTGGTGAATGCATTATGCCGAAAAATAAAGGCGAGACAAATTCATTATGCTCTTCTTCTGTGGTTTCTTTTGTTCTTTCGCAGAAAGTAGTCTTATTTTGGTATACAAACGGTACACTTTCACAGTAGAAATGCGCTGTTGTGTTGATAAATTCTGTTGCGTGAAAAATGCTCCCGAGTGTGAAAATATTTTTGAGATCACAGAAACTACGAAATTTCGCAAGCACCATTTGTGGAATTAACTTTGCGTTGTTAGTTGTAACAAGGAAGTTTTTTGTTTTTGCTTCCTTTGTTTGATTAAGGCGCTGCTTGTTTCGGAGCCAAGTGTATCTGTTCATTGCAGTTACAAATTGGGATTCCGGATGTACGATTGACCCTAGCACTGGCTGTTTCAATATAAGAATCGCAAAATTCATTTATATTTTTGTTCTGATTGATTCAATTACTTTATCTCTGCTCTCTCTTTACGTAGGAAAGGGAGGTAAAAATAGACGAAGGGGGAAAAATGACAACGATGGAGAAAAACGCGAGCTGCAATTCAAGGAAGATGGCCAAGGTGGGTATTGCTCTTCAATTTAAGCGATTTTTTACTTTGTTCTGTTGCTTGCAATGAAATAATTCTGCTCAATTAATGCGTTTTCCGTTCAATTTGAGAATTTTTTGACATTTTTGTTTTCCCGTGTTTTGACAAAATAATTGCAGAATATGGGCAAGTACTTCGCATGCTTGGAAATGGACGTCTAGAAGCTATGTGCTTTGATGGTCATAAGCGTCTCTGTCATATTCGGTATTATTTTTTAGTGCTTATCTATTGCAGTGCTTACGAGATCGCATGCGTATTTTGGGGTATACGGTTGTATAGGGTTAGGGATTGAATGGTATGCTTAGTTTGGGGTTTTGGGGGAAAGAAAACTTATTTCTATATGATTTTGATAGATTTTGTTTTATTCCCCTGTCTGTGTCTGCAGAGGGAAAATGCGTAAAAGAGTTTGGGTAAATTCTGGCGATATTGTGTTAGTCTCTCTTCGAGATTTTCAAGATGGAAAAGGCGATGTTGTTGCCAAGTGAGGAATAGCATAAGATCACTTCTACTTCAAGAAACTATTTAAAGAAAGGATTTCATACGTTTCTTCAAGTTGTCAAAGTGTATCAATAGCATGCACCAGTTGTGCCTCTTTTTTTATGTTTGTTCTCTTGTAGCTCACTTTTTGCATCGAAAGTAATGGTGCTTATGTTCCACATCCCTCTTGAGCAATAGTGAGAGCAGCACGAATGAATTTTCCCATTAAAGAGGTCTCTATTTAATCGTATTCTTAACCTGAAATAGTATATCGCTTACCTAAATCAGGTTTTTATAGGCTAGCAGAGTTGCATAGGATGGATTAATCTGCAGCCTGCCTTCCATTTCCCTTCATCTAATGAGCACTTCTTTTTTGTGTTTATAGATACACTGCAGATGAAGCTCGTAGTCTTAAAGCTTATGGTGAGCTCCCTGAAAATGCCAAAATTCATGAAACGGATGCTTTTGATGAAGAAAACACTTATGAGATCGAGTTTTGGGAGGGCGCAAGTGATGAAGAAGATGAACCAGAGGAATCTAAGGAGTTTGAAATCGATGATGTACGTTTTCATTTGCTGTTATATTTGTTATTATGTTCCTGATGATGCTGAGGGAATATCAAAGATTATGATTACTTGTCATCGCTGATAAACATCTCCGACTATAATACTCCTGTTGTATACTCCCTCATTAGTTCAACTTTTCTATCTTGTGGATTTTCGTTCTACATCTTCCTACCACAATTTTGGTTTTGCCTGATGTGTTTGCTTATTCTTTTTACGTATTGGATACTTACACAATTTGAGAGAGGGAACAATTGTCGTTTATTATTTGAAAATACCTTTCTTTTCGATCGAAATTTCTGAAAAGGGTGTTTTTTTATTATTGGATTATCATTTCGAATGTGTTGAAGTTCTGCTTCCCAATATTTGGAAATTTCTGGATGCATTTTTAGAATAAATTCTTTGCTACAGTGATTTTTGTATACACTCTGTAATGAGCCTTTTTTTTCAAGAGTTTTGTTAAAGAAATCTAGTATTTATATTATTTTTGTTTTCAGATATGATATCTTCTCGTCTTTTTTCCTACTTGTGGAAGTTTTATTCATAAAACCTATAACATTTTGCGTCACTTGTATTTAAATGCATTAAAACTTGTAGGCTTTGATATGTATCTTATTCAAACTACACAGCATATCTTAGCTCTTTATCTCCTGTCAACCTTAAAGGCTATGCATCTTCATTACTCACCCCTTTTCTCATTTTCTCTTCAATTCGTAGTAAGTTGACTGATTCAACGAGATACCGTGTATTTCTTGTCTATCTTTTTGCAAAGAACAAAGGCGATTGATTTTGCTATCATACGATGTGACATACTTCCTCTCAATAAAAGAAATATACTACAGAAGTTGCAATTTCTGTTATGATTTTAGGGGAACAGTATTTGTAGGTACCTTATCTGTGATATTTTTTATCAACGGAAGTGGCGTTTTTCTTAGGAAAACTTAAACGCATTTGAAACTAAATAATGCTGAGGTATTTGCGCGGAAACAAGTATGCACCTCCCTTCACACACCTTATAGCTGCATATGCGAGTAAAATTGATGATTTCCTTGTTGGTATGTCTTTGTATACTAAATAATTGCAAAGAAGGAATTTACCGTTGCAGAATTTGAAGTATTACTGGCGACTTACAATGTATTCAATGCCGAATAGAATATAGGAGGCACTTCAACTGACTGTAAACTATATTCCTTTGTCGTGAGTGTATGTCCCCTCCCAAATTTAGCATCCTATCGAAGCCTGTAATTCATACTGATCTCAGTAATTATCAAATTTGCTCCCAGAACCACAAGCTGCTTTTAATAGTTGAAATACCCATTACGGCTAAGCGCGTTTGAAAATAGTACATTGTAGTATTCATCTTAGATAATTACTTTTTTCTCTTAAGGCAATATTAATTTTCCGCGTCGGAAATTCAGAATAACAGATTGCAATAAGAACAAGTTTCTCATTGAATGTGTTGTTATGTGGGATTGCAGTCATTGAGGTTTAGAAATTTATGTAACGGCAATGAAATTACGTAGTACAACCTGATTACAATATCTACTTATGTCTACATTTTGCTGTGTTGGATGAGATAAAGTTTGAGAAGTCAGATTTGTGTTTATTTTTATCTAATTCAGTAATGCTAAAGCGCACTGCGTGAATTTTAAATTCGAGAAAAGGTGTACGACGAATAAGATGCATGCCATTCTACTATGAGTGTATGTAGTTTCATATGTTGACAGAAGCGAGAGGTATCTCATTCCATGCAAACAAGTGCAAACTCTTTCGAGTATGCATATAAATTCTTTGTGAGGATTATGAGAAAGCAGCTATCAATGCAGATAAAGGTGAGCAAACAGTGTGTTCTGCTGGCTCATGAAGAGATTATGCTCATACAGAGTAAGTTCCTAGTAAAAGAGAGTACGATTATTTCTTTTCTGGTTCATAGCAAATCCTTGTTTTCAATGAGCGGGTGCTGTAAAGCAGTAAAGCACGCGAATGAAGTTCTAAGAGCGAAAGGCATAGTGGCATTATTGAGTACGGTGATAAAACAACATCGAATACATGGAAAGCGTATCTTCATAGAGCCGCAGAGCAAAATTTACAACCTCTCCTGCTCGATTTCTGTATTGTCGCTGTCGGTTTACAATGATCTATCAAATTCAACTCTCAAACATTTGTAAGAAAAATGAAAGAGCATACGAAAATTTTAGAATTTTTTTCCAGTTTGTGGCAAAGTTGCGACAAAGTGGTAGATGCTAGACCTTTCAGTTTAAATTCGACAAACGTTAGTGAGGTAGAGAGGCCTATGCTATGCACACTTAGGTTAACTGCATATTAAAATCGAAATGACAAATTGTGCACCGACAAAGAGATGAATATATCCCAACTGATCTCAAGATCCTCATTTTAAACGTTTTCTCTATGCATTTTGTCTTACTGCTATGTTAGCTGTTGAGTAGTTCGTAGCGATATTTCCAGTAAATAGTAGATCTGAACTTTGTACTGAAGCTACACGATAATTTGTACATTTTTTCCAATGCTTTTGTTGAGTGGTTATTCAATTCTTCAGCATTTATAACGCATGTTCATTCAATGTTTTATTTAAGCTTTAACGTGAAGCATGTAAACCAATTGCACAAAATGCGGCGTTGTTCCATGCATGGTTATGTTTGTCCGAATATTTAAAAAATCCTTTCATTTTAAATCAATATTTAGCTTTTAGTGTAATTTAAGGTAAAGTATTTCGATTTCTTTCTAGCGTTTTCTGATGTAAAATACACAATTAAAATGCTGCTGCAATGGGCATTCTTTACCTAATAGATGCAAGCCAACAAAATGGGATGTAACATGTGATTGAAAAAGCATTGCGAATGCTGCAGGTATTCGAAAAAAAAGGTTTTGTTCACAACAGTGTAGCACTGGTGTGATTTAGTTACCGACTTTGTCGTCCGCTTCTACATTCTTGAATAAAGGTGAAAGCCAGAGATATAAATAATGAACGAACGTCTCTCACTTACGTCACTTGGGTAGATAGCCATGAGCGCTGCGCCCTCCTTTCGTAGAATCAAAACAATTGGCGCTAAACATTCGGCTAGACTGGTATTTAAATCACAGTTTTCTCGTCAATTTTTCTTTGTGCTAGAATATTTTTACCCCCGCACAGTTATTTTTTACTTTGTATTTCTGTTTCGTTGTCAAATATGCTCTCAATAATAAATAACGGGGTATCCTAACCTCGTGACTGTATGCTTTTCCTTTCATACAATTCTTCCCAGTATCTTCCATTTTCAAAAGCACCGATTCCAAGCAGAATCCCTTCTCTCGTGGAAGAAAGGTCAATTTTCTTTCTTGAAGTGTAGTGTCATGCAAACGTAGCCGTAATGTGATGCTTTGCCGCGTATTCGCTGTGAGATGTAAACTAGGGTAGCTATTTTCTCTCAATAGGTACCTTGCACTGTCGATACCGTGTCCCCCTCTATTCCCATTTCATTCAAAACATTCGCTTTTTGTCTAATTCCTAGCTTCTGAATATTGGTCCGTCATCTACTCTACTGCTTGATATTTCTTTGGCACCCCTACATATTTCCTTTGATAGCATAGACTTACTATGAACTTTTTTATCTCATGTCTATCCTCGTTTACTATTTCCGCATGATCAATTTCTTTCATGCCCTCTTCTTGTTCTTAACACGAATATCGTCCCAGTTTGACAAGAAATCGCTGTGATAGCTATTTGTTGGAAGATAGAAATAGTGTTCCCTACTGTCTACTGCCATTAAATAACTATATCCAACTTTGATATGATGTTGTCACTTTATTAATAGATGACAGCGTGTGTCCCTTAGCTATTCGTTTCTGGATAGAGAGGGTGTTGTTACTTTTTAACATGCAAAGCTAACCACTTCAATGCACTTATTAATTTTTTCACGTAGGTTGCAGCACTTACTCTTTTATAAAATGGGTGACAATTCCTCCAATAAATTGCCTGTGGCTTCCACTGCGGGTGTGAATACTTTGGAAGTCTCTTCCGAAAAATTTACTCCTCCTTTAGAATGCTTAGCTGTGACAGCGAAAGATGCCTATATTTATCAATTTAATCGTAACGGTGTGATTTCCAATGATCCAATCATACTTTCTGATATAAAGCATGCACAATGGAGCCCTGATGGCACCCAGGTAGTCTAGAGAAGAATTGAATCTGAGGAAGAGAGAGCTATGGAAGCGGGATGGGCAACGCTATAGGGAGATGAAAATGGATGCGTGTTGAGGATGAGAACCAAAAGACTCGTTAGAATAGACCGAATACGTACATATGTGCATTCGATAGACTGCAAATGAGAAATTAGAGATATCATGATACGAAAAGATATAAAACCATGCAGATAACAAGATAAATATCAAAAAACTGCATCCTTTTATTTCTTTCTCTTGCTATAGCATTAAAATATGTACAGCAAATAGCGTTTTTTTATTTGCATCTGTAATTCTACAATCAGCGTGAGTTTAGGAATTCTTAAACAGGAATATAGCCTGTGGAAATTCTTTTCTCATTCTAATTGAGTGATAGCTTTCGTTTATTGAATGCTATATATCCTTTAGTTTTTGTTTTTGGTATTTCTTTTTCTTGATATTTTTCCCCTCAACTCCTGTATATCTTTCGTTATTTCTGTACTTTCAAGAGTCTAATTTGTTTTACAGTTAAAACGTTTTTAAATGCAATATGGAAAAACCACTTTCTTACTTTTTAATGGAATGCTTTTGGCTGATTACTTCGTCTTTCATTGTGTGTTCAGTTGGCTGTAGTGACAATGGCGGAACCTCATGTAGTGAAATTGTTTGACAGCCACACACGATCTCTCTACCGCTCTCTAATGAATTCTTTAGGAGAAGAAAAGATGATTCTTCGACTTTATTTCAGTCCACTTGGATCTGTGTTGATTGTATTGTATGAATCTAATCGTTCTATCACACAACAGCCGCATGCTGTCATTGGATGGGAGGTTAAAACCGGTGGAAAACGTTTTTGTGCCTCCATACGACAGACGCAGTCTCCACAGTGGCCACTTTTACAATGGAATCCCCTTGAAACATTATGTTGTCGAATTGTAAGAGAGGGGAGAAATGTGAAGGAGGCGATAAATTTTAAGGGGAGAAATGTGAAGGAGGCGATAAATTTTAAGGGGAGAAATAAAATGAGAAAAAGTTATATATATATTTTTTAAAGCGATGGGAAGTGAAATGCAGGAGAAATTCCTTGTGAAAAAACATAACTAAAAGCAAAAAAACTATTTGAAGAAGTTCCAAAGGCTATATAGAACGCAGCACACAAATCTAATAATTTTATAGGGAAGATTAAAGAAACAAGCAGAGAGAAATGCATGTAGCAATCATCTTAAAGGATATAAGATGAGGAAGGTACATTCCATGGTCACTGAATCTTTTTAAAGGGATACTTGAATCCTCAAGAGAAACATGTGGAAGAGAATGAAGGTAAGGGAGGGTCGTTTGGTGAAATTTCGGGTAGAAATTTTCCTATTTGGGGAAAGAGAGGAGGATAGATATCGTTTATGAGAGGCCACAGAATGAAAAGTATATTTTTCAAGACTTTAGAAGCCTAACGGAGGCTAGTGATGGATGCTGCGTTGCTTGAAGTTTGTAAATTTCACTCAAACAGTGTTAGAATCCTCCCAACCTTCCCTTCCCATTTCTTTTTTCTCCCATTTTTTTGAGTGTCTCTTTCTTGTGTTTTCTGTGTGTAGATGCCAGATGGAATTCATATATTTGAAGGATGCTCTTCAATTGAAGAACATCCTCCTATTCATCTCCCATGTAAAAAAGCTCACACGATTGCATGGGCACCCCAAGTACGTTATGTATACTTTGTTTGAGAAGGAAGAAATTGAGAAGACGGAGAGATATATATACAAAATAGTGGGAAAAAAATAAAAGAAATTGAGAAGAGGGAGAGATGTATAAATAGTGGGGAAAAAATGCCTTGCTCAATATTTTTCGAAACATTTTATTGTTTTCTATCAGGTGGATCCTCTTTTGAATCATTTGGCTGTGATGATTCCCAAGGGCAAATCTACTAAAGGAGAACTTCTAATATACGAATTTCACATGCATTGTACTTCTCCTTTTCAATGCACTGTAAGTACTACAGGAATCTCTGTTTCTCAGAAAATATGGGATGTGAGAAGAAAAAGAAAATTTAAAAATGAGAAAAATTGGATTCATGAGAGTATGCAAGAGGGGGAGAAACTAAGAATGGATGGAAGAATAGAGAGAATGGAAACGATTTTTAATGAAAATTTGATAAAAATGATATTAAAAATTGGAAAAAAGAATACAAAATTATAAAAACAATGATCCCTCCAGGAATAGGATTTCCTTCATTCTTTCCATATTTTCTTTTAGGAAAAGAAATGTTTCTCACAAGAATTTCCTGATGCAGATGAAATGGAGATATTTTGGAGTCCTACTGCAATGGCTGTACTCCTTAAAATCCATTCGATTGTTGATAGAACTGGAAAATCTTATTATGGCACAGATTCCCTTTATTTTCTTACTGTAAATGAAGAGAGTTTTATAAGAGGCTATAGACGTGAATAGACTATGAAAATAAGAAAATTTGCAAAGGCAAATGTGATGATAGAATGAGAGGAAATGTGGCCTTTGATCGAATTTCTCCTCTTTGGAATTCATCTCCTCAGAAAGTGTGTTTTACTTTGTTTTGATTTTGAAGGTTTACTAAATTATTTTTATATTGATATGTTAATATAATAGAGTAATAAGATTTTTATTTTTTTAATAGTAGTAGTAATTATACTATAAATATTCTTAATAAATTTAAAGTCAATGGATTTTTTTAAAAATGTACTTTTTGGATGGGAAGTTTAATAGATGGATTAGTAGATTATTTATAAACGTCTACGTTTTTCAGAATTATTCTTTTCTTTTTTTCCTCAAATTTCATTCGTTTATTTCATGGGATTTTCAATACATACTATTTTTATAGTTTGTGTGGATGCTTCTCTCAATTAAAAGATGGAATTTATTTTGTTTATGTGGATGTATTTCAGGTGGATGGTTCTATTGTGACAACTCTAGTTGATATTACAAATGGCCCTGTTCATGATGTCCAATGGAATCCAAAACGTGCAGAATTTCTTCTCTGTGCTGGATCGATGCCTCCAGAGGTAGAGAGAGAGGGGAGGAAGAGGGGGGGGTGGAGGGAGAGAGGGAGAAAGAGAAACGAGAGAGAGAGAGAGATAAAAGAGAGAGAGATGAGAAATATAAGTAAGAGAGAAGTAGGAGTACCTAAAGAGAAAAATTAGCTTGAAAAACAAATGTAACTCCCAATAAGAAGGGAAATGTATTGAAAGAAGAACAAAAAAACAAATGAATGGAAGAAAACGAGAAAATGAAACTACAAACGATTAAAAGAAAGCACTGCAGTAAAACGTAACCTATACAGGAATAAATCCATAAACACTCTTGTTAGAATGCAATTGAACAAACTTGGATAAAAAAAGGAGACATTGGTTATCAAGAGATAAAACAAAGAAATATGTGGGATGGCTGATAAGGAGATTGTTTTGGGAAGTTTTGACACGTAGAGAAACTCTGAGAGAGAAATGCCACTCCTTCTTTTTCTATTGCCTTATTGAAAGAGAAGCGAGTATATTTTAAAAAATTTATAATCCTGTGAAAATAAAGAGGATATTCTTAAAATTTGCTTTTCTACGAGTTTATGCAAATTTGATTGTATAATTTATCCTTTTTTATCATTATTTCTATATTTCTTACGGTCTAACTTTTGTAAATCGTTCAATTTTAGTTTTTTCTTGCTCTCTTTGTGTAGATTATTCTTTACGAAGGCGTTAAAGGAACTCCAAAGATTAGTTTTGGCTCTGCTCGACGAAATACTATTCGATGGAATCCCTTTGGTAGATTTTTTGCCTTGGGTGGATTTGGAAATTTAGTAGGCGATTTGAATGTGTGGGATAAAGTAACTCGTAAAACTATTGGCTCTATGAAGGTAAAAGAGTGTATACATAAAGTATATGTGAGAGTGTGTAGGGTGAGATGGAATACTGTAGAAGAGAGAAACGAGGAAATAATGCGATTTCTGATTTTAGGGAGATCTGAAGATTAGGAGAGTATGAAAAAGTGGATTTTATGAGACAGTAGAAGAGAAGGAGAACGAGTGTGTTTAAATTTATAGTGTGTGAAGAGAGTATAAAAGAGTGAGAGTATTTAAAGTATAGGAAACGATAGAGTCGAGTTCAAAATATTAATTTGTGAGGAAGTAGAGAGTATTTAAAGTATAGGAAACGATAGAGGCGAGTTCAAAGCTTTGGCCAACGATCTATAGTATAAAAGTTATGACACTGCATGTAAAGAGGCTAGGATGGTAGGTGGTACTACACATCTCTTCAGTTTTTCTATTTCGAGTCTCTATTCTTTCTAGTTGTTCATTTTTTCTTTTTTCTCATTTCATTTATGTAGGTAGCTATTCTCTATTCTGTTTATTTTTAATAGACAGGATTGCCTCTATAGATGCGAGCTTACTGGGAATGAGAGATTTCTGTGCCCTGCATACTTTATGTGGACTAGAATGAAATAAAAAGATATTTAGGTTATGTTTTACAGATTCCTTGCTCTGTTGTATGTGAATTTGCACCGGATGGAAGGCATTTATTATCTGCCACAACCAGTCCTCGTCTACGTGTGGATAATTGTATCAAAGTAAATACAAGAAAATAAAAGGATGAGAAAAGAAGAGAGAGAACCTTTTAAAGAGGAATTTACAGAGAGAAACACACTGTTAGAAGAGAGTGTCTGAAAAAAATGCATTTCATGCGATGAAATTTGGAAGAGAGACATTCTGGAAGCGGCTGCATGTACATAAAACTCTCCTTCTTTGTTAATTTTTGTGTCCATTTCATTTTTTTTTTCTTCTCTTCACGTGTATGCCTCTCTCTCCAAAATCCCTTTTTGTAAGACTTGTTTTATATCATTTTTCCTCTCTTTTGCATATATATAAAAGTCATTCAATGAAAAATCCCTGAAGAGTAAAATCGTGTGTTACACGCAAAGATTTTGGGTATGGTATGTAGATTTTTTCATTTAAAAAGATGTTTCCCATTAAAAATTCATTTTTCATACACTGCTTGGCTTTCTTTCGTATGACTGGGCACATGTGTGGTAGGAGAGAGTGAGAAAACAGAGGGTGGAGAAAAATTGAAGGAAAAATGCATTTAGTTTGCTTCATTTTCATCATTTAAACATCCCTGTTTTTATATATGGATTGCATTTCCATGTCTTAGGTATATCGCTATACAGGAGAGTATCTTTCACGTGTTGATTTCACCGAACTTTTGAGTGTTTCTTGGAAGCCTGTACCTGCTGGTACGTATGAAGATCGTGGTGTATCTCCAAAGAGTACTGCAGCCAAAGTAGAAGAAGGGAAAACTGTGGCTTCGCCTCCCTCTCTTTCTCTATCTTCTTCTGCTCGGACATCGCTGCAGACGATGATGGCCACCGCGCGAGGAGGATTGCTCGCCTCTCGCCTCCGTGCGGAACGCGGGGCTACTACTACATTAAAAGTAGGAGAGGCAGTGATTTGGGGGGGGCGAAAAGAGAGGATAGGGAGGATGCGTTGAGAAAAAGCATCGAAAGGGTATATAAAGGTAGAGAAATGTGTATAGAAATGAAAATGCTTGTATACAAAGGATGAGACGGCTATAAAGCGGTAAGAGAAATATCAGAAAGGGAAAGGAAATGGATAGGGAGGAGTGAAAACACATGTATAGAAGAAGTGAAGAGAGATATACTCAAGGGAGGAAAAATGCCTACAAAACCGAGGAGAAAGGCATGGAGTGGATGTGTAGGTCATCAAAATAGGAAAGAAGCCCAATTTTTATACGTTTCTCTCTATTGAAGCGCATTTTTTATTTTTTAGAGTGTGTGGCAGGGGGATTATTGGATTTTATTGCATTGGAGGGTTGCCTAGTGAAAATGGTTTCCAGACATGCGTTTCACTGCAGATGCTTCGTTTTTGGACTTTCTTTGTATAAATTTTCACATTCAAGGCTACAAAAATTGATAAATTTTCAAACAAACTGGCTAAGGAAGGTCTGGGAGAAGCAGAAATCGAAGAAAATAAATCGCCCCGTACAAAACGTAAAAAAAAGAAATCAAAGGAGTTGTCAATAGGCAATGCCGCGGATGATGTAGAAGAGGCTCGGGATATTGAAACGAGGGTATTGTAATGCATAATTCAGAGCATTGATTACAACTAGATTGAAGATGCTTCTACTGTTTTGAAGAAAACCACCTTTCTTTTGGTCTAGTGAATTTGTTTTGTTTGCAATTATGATCAATGTGTTGCATGGATATTTTTCTCATTGGATTATACCGTTCAGTACTGGAATGTATTTTTTTTATAAAGGAAGGGATCAATGAACCACCTTCCATGCATCCCTCATCTTTGCGTTCGTTGGAATCAGAAGATGATATTCGTAAGCGTCTTCGTAATTTACGTAAAAAAATAGGAGAAATCGAACGTCTGCAGGTGCGTTGTGTGACTATTATTACCAACATTTTGAAGAGGCTTACGTGGATAAGAAATTAGAAATTATTTTGCTTTCGGTTGATGTTTTTAGTGCATTACTACTTAATATCTGCCAGCCTCTTTTTCTAGTCTATCTATTGTAAGTTATGTGATTTCATGTTAGTTCTTGTCATTCGTATTTTTACACAGGAAAAAGACGCTCTGACACTAGAGCAGCAAACAAAAATTAATTCTGCCTCTGCAATTTTGGAAGAAGTGTCGGAATTAGAAGAAAAAATGAAAGCTTTTGCTTTCAATTGAAACTGCATGCTTCGTTTATCTTTCACAAAATTGTAGCATACAAACGCAAGTGAAAGCAATGTCACTAATAGCACCTCACCGCATCCATGTTATGCATAATCGCACCATGACATCTGTTTGTCCAACTATAATGTCCACCCCATTGCAGCGAAAATACTCTCCTTATTATGCTGATGTGATAATGACACACATTGTTCACAACTCCGATCGCATTTTTGTATCGATTTAGAGTGTGTGGAGAAAATATCACCGTCAGCAATCATTTTATTAGTTTCCCATTGAAAAATAATCTACAGTAGGAGATAATTTCCTTTTGAAGGTAGACTACGGCAGAAAAACTGATCTGCTAATGTTATATTTTCAATGCAGAAAATATTATTTATTTGCAGCAGAAAACAGCCACGAATGGCTAAAAGCAGATGATTAATCCTTACCCCTTCAAAAAGGCATCTTTAAAACTGTAGTCGTTCTCTGAAATACTTTTTCCCATTTTGATAGTATTGAAACACAGTGATGTAAATTCTCTACAAAAAATATGGATGAAACCGAGAACCTTGCAACGGAGCAGCGTAGGAGAATAGTTCGGGAAGTAGACTCAAGGGGAGTAATGAGCAAAAGAGGTAAGGAAGCTGTCAGAATTTCAGGTTACTATACATCAACCATGAGCAATTGTCGATACTGTAAGCTAACACAGTTAATAGAGTACTAAGTAGCACACCATTCAATTTCAAACAAATGTTTCGCAATGGTTTTCATTTTGATGTCATTCTAGCATGCTAATTTATATCGACTTTGCTAATCTAATTGCTTATCGTTGAGGGTTTTCCATGGGTTTAACAATTACTAAGTATGGCAAATTTTAGCAGAAATATAATCAAAATAATAGAAAGTTCTTGTATTCACAACTTGAACTTCGAATGTATATACTATGAATGGAACGGGCTAGTTCTATTTGCGTTTACATTAGAATGCTTTCAAAAATAGTGAGAAACTATTCCGCTAGAGCTACAAAAGTTGAAGACTTGTAATGCTACATAGTTTCTACACGTGATACACTGGGCTGTTACTGCTTTTAAGGTCTCCATCTCAAATTTACTCTAGCCACATCAGGTTCCCACCCTTGGTAGCAGCAGAATAAGTATAGCAATAATCTCAATGAAATGTTCAAGCATAAATTATTTCCGCGTTTGCGCCAGTTGCCAATTCATGCTTCTCAAGTTTCATGAACTTAAAAATAGTTTGCTCGCCGACGCTTGGGAAATTTATCCCATTTGTCTTCGAAACTAAATTTCCCTGGCTCTAATTTAAAGGAATCACGAAAGTGGACAGATAGATCCTAGAGCGCAACCTCAAAAGTCATCAACCTTTTTGATACCTCAACTCATGATAAAAGCAATTCGTTTTTCAAATTCAATTCAATACTGTTTTGTGGCGAGGACGTAGCATGGTATTTTCTCTACGAAAGAAACCGCTTCACACCTAGATTTGCGCATAGACAACATTTCTTATCTTGTCATTACTTAAGCCTAGCTCCAAGCTTAAACTGTGTTAGTATAGGATAGAATTAGCTAAGTGCAGTTAATAAAGATGGGGGTAATGGTTTTTCTCTTTTTGTGGGTATTTACATTCTCAAAGTCCGTGAAACTACTTCCACAAGCACAGAAGGAATACTTCCAAGCTGAGGGCATGACAAGATTTATAATTCCTACGTATAACGATTTTCAACTCTCGGCACAGTTTCTCATTAATTTGTTGCTTTTCCAGGGAGACCTCCTGCCAAAGTAAAACTTTCAATTACTACACGCGTCTTATGTACGTTCGCTATTATCAAAAGAATGCCCATATAAATCATTTCGTTTACTTCTAATGATTAAATCAAGCAGGTGTTCATTTATTCTACTATAATTAAATGGAAGCGCTTCTTCCAAATTGGTATGCAGTCCTTTGATAAAATGTTTCACACATTTATGAAGAGGAGTATATTTTAATAGAGTTCGAACATAATTCGTTATGAGGTAGCCAAGAAAACGAATGTTAATGTTAAGCCCCCAGGTCAATCAAGCAAAAACTACAGAGCTCAGCCTAGAATGGCTACGCATTAAAGGAGTGAAAATGCCAAAGCAGCAATTGCCGTTCTTGGGAAATTTAACGGGTTTATAAAAAATAATTCATAAAAATTCCTAACAAAAAATTTAAAAAGTCCACGATTGCGAGAATAGCCAACGCAAGGAAGCAAATCAATGATATGGATTCTGATCGTTCTTTGGTAAAAACTTCAACGGGAGATATTCCATCGAATACACGAATGACAGATAAAAAAATTATAGGCTTACTAATTTTGCGAATGCTTCTATAGATGAGAATACTGCTTTCTGCACGCTAAAAAGAAATCATTATACTATCCACGTAGTAGCGGAAACATCTTCTAAAAATAATGAGACAACTTCTAAACAAGCTACGCACTTTGCGTAGCCATAATCGAAGAAGATACATAAATAAAAACAGCGGAGGGTATGAAAAGTTTGTTTCAAGTTTGCAATAAGTTGTTCTCTATATTTCAACTGCCCATTCATGAGGGGCACGGCCATATTGAATATCATACAACTGTGTTACCAGCCGTTTTCCTAATGGACCAATCATCTCATCGGGTTTCTCCTTATTAACAGGCAGGATATACTCGTTGCCTTCAAAGCCGATGCTTTTAATAGGGGAAACGACAGCAGCAGTACCAGCTCCAAAAACTTCGAGAAGGCGATCCTCTTTGTGGGCTTTCAAGAAATCTCTTCGCATTAAAATTTCACCCTCAATTACTGTACAGAGAAGCCATGAAATAAGATTGAATTCCAACTATTTAAAATAGTATATACTGGACAAAGATATAAAAGAGAAGAACGTATGGCATTATTCCTTTCTATTTGCATATTTTATATTTGAGGGGAGAGGGGAGGAGTACACACACAGATGGGAAAAATGAGAGGGGAAGGACCAAAGGCTAACGGACAAATTTTTTTCTTCATTGCATGATTTCACTGTAGGCGCAATTTTCCATTTTCCCATATAGAAATCAGGAAAGAATTTCAAGCAAGCATGCATTGCTTCTCGTCTCTGCCTCACGAGAACTCTCAACTCTTCTCTACAGAAAATGGCAGTTCCATGAAACGAGAAGAAATGAAAGCTTTGACGCATAACATGCAGGACACTCAGTCAACTCGAATTTCTTAACCAACTCTCATCCCTTTGATATAAACAAAGATAACGGAGGCTACAGAGTGTTTCCTATTCAACGTAAATACATTTTAGAATTATCAAGCGATCTGAACGTTACACTACCTTCAATCTCCCCACCCTCTTGGGTTAATTTAATAATAGCATCACGAGTGATACCAGGTAAAATCAAATTATCTCGCACAGGAGGAGTGATCAATTGTTTCTTCCCTAAAAACAAGACAAAATATATGGGAACCATTTCATTGCCCTGAGAAATAAAATGCTATGAAGAAGCACCACAAAAAAGTTAAAAATGAAACAGTGTCAATAAACGCAAAGAAAATCACCGCCACACAAAGGAAAAATAAAAATAAAAAGCAGAGGCTAAGAATGGCGGGATTTCTCGATCCATAAAAAAAAAGGGGCTGCAATGAAAATTTTACTTCATTTAAATGATATCCATCATTACCTTCAGGTGTCACCCAATGCACAAACAAATTCATAGTTCCCGCTTCAGTCAATTTAAAATCCTCTCCGGATGGATGTAACCACAGAATTTGAGAATATCCCTTCTTGGCAGCTGACCCTTGTACGGAAACAGTGGGTCCATAATTCCTGTGGATACACAAAAAGAAAGAATTTATAACAAGAAGGGAGAGAAGATGAATGCTTTCCATAAACTAAGAGAAAGGCAAACTTCCCATAACGAATCCCAAGCATCTTTCAAAATGAGATCATCCCCCCTCTGAAAAAACATTCACCCACATGTAAATTCTCACTCTCAGATTCTATTAGAACCTCTCGTTTGCCTCTACAATCGTCTCAAAGCATGCACACACACAAAATAAAATGCTTCACACTACCACCTACAGCCTGTAAACTGTCACAGGAATAGATTTGCTAAAGAAACTCTGCCCTATACACATGCAAGAAAATTTTAAAACGTAGCAAAGGACGTACCCTCCAACTTTGCAATCACCTACACTTCCAGGATATGCTCTAGAAAACTTTGTCTCAGCATGCAATTGGATGGGATTAAATCCTATATACAAAAATAAACATAGATTTCTTTCTAAAGTAGGCTCACGAGAAAAAAAAAACTACAAGGAATCTTATAAGCAATGAAAACGATGTGTAGCCCTACAAGCAGAATGGCAACTTCACAGGGACATCCAGAAGGAAAGAAACCCACAAGAAATTTCAAGAAAATGATGAATGTTTTACAAAAGATGTCATTCCATCACCCGATGAAACTTCCACCATAATCCAAACCATGGGATATGCAAGACAGTGGCCTTGCTATATAGTCGAAGAAATCTCTTCCCCAAATTTAATCCCTCTCATGAATAATAAAAATCATTCATCCGAAAGCGTCTCATTTACTCTAGAATCAACTAAAATTCTCCACACGATTCCTTCCATGAATAAATATAAAAAGTGACTCCACACCGCTCTCCTCCCCTTCCTAGTTTCAATTGCTGCATCTTTTCCTATCCTCACCCTCTTTTCTTTCCTCTGAATCCACTTTGTACTTTCTTCACAGGGTAAGAGAATGCGGTGAGAAAATTCGTATTAAAAGAAAAAGCAATATCTTACCATTTTTATAATAAGGTCCACAGGGACTGAGGATAACAACTAATTTCGCAGAACTAGGAACATCCACACCCAACGAGCACTTTAAAACAGAAAGAAAAAGCGAGAAACAAAGTTATATTCGAATTTTATATACACAGATCGATATATCTTACTTATTAAAAAAAAAGAAAGGATAGATGATATCTTCCTATACTTTTTAGGGGCTCTCTTTAACTGTCGATGCGATGCCTTAATGTGATATTTTTTTCTTCTACTCTCTTCATATCATGCCTTCTCTAATAAAACGAATTTTTCTTATACTGTATAGAAAGCCAAGGATAGAATGCTTAAAGGCGTAAAAAACGTAGTGAGAACATAATTCTAGAGAAAAAACAGAAATTGTGGAGAAGGAATCAACTATAGAGAAGGAATCAACTATAGAGAAGGAATCAATTATAGAGAAGGAATCAACTATGGAGAAAGAAAAGCACCCTGTCTAAAACTAATAAAAATATTCCACTTCATTTCAACACTATGGAGGGTTTGTGAATCCCTTTGGTTTTCCAAAATCACCAATAGTGAAATTTCGAACTTTCCCACAAGGCTCATAGGTTTGCAATCTCCAAAATAAAATAGTTTCATGTTTCCTTTTTCTAGTAGAAATGCCAATCATCCTTTCAATGAGAAACTCTCATATGTATTCTTACGTGGGTAGAAAATAGACAAGGACGAATATATAAAGAAAAGCCTTCTTCTTGAGGAATCCATTCCTTATCCAGTTCAACTAATTTTTTGATGAGAATAAGCATCTGATCTTCATCAAATGTAGGTAAAGCCATGCGTGCTGCTGATCGATTCATACGTTTCAAATTCTGATCTGGCCGGAAAAGTATGACTTTCCCATTTTTAGTTTTGAATCCTTTTAACCCCTCAAAGATCTAAAAATTCAAGAGAGAAGGAAATAACAACAGTCAAAACAGAGAATACAATAAAAACTATCCAAGTGCAATAGATTGTATCCATTACAAAACAATGCAATTTAAAAGAAAGGGAAAAAACTGCGTGAAAAGACACTCCTGAAAACAATGATTTTAGTCCATTGACAAGAAAATACATTCTAATCACAGAAACATGCTAACAGTATAGATTGGGAACTGTAACATAAAAGGAATGCATAAACAACTACAAAACATCTATGCAATGTAGAAGGGTGCAAAATTGCAAGAACATCCTACGGTATGTCAATGGTTACCTTATGTATTCACAGAGATACAAGAATATACAAAAATGCTATAAAGATGTAGAAAAGAGAATAGATAAAGAAAAAAAGCATGAAAGGAGTGCGACACCCCAATCATAGTCACTTGTAGACTCAATTTTTGGAGCATTTCCAAAGTATTCGCGGACGGTGCTCAGTTTCTCAAATTGCAGTGTAGAGAGCAAAATATAGACAGCATGAAGAGTATATACACGTTTATTTAATAGAGTAGAAATGGAGCAGTCTTCCACATGATTTAGTTTACTTATAGGGAGCATTCAGCGTTCCTTTTCAATGATAAAAATGACAAAAACAAATATCTCAGTCTTCAACATGAAGAAGCATTATCACACGCTCATACCTCTAAACCATAATGCAAGGCTGTACAGGCAGGATGCAGTGAAAGCGGTTCCAAAGTACTGATGATCGGGTAATGCCAGCCATTTTGTATATCCCAATTTATTGTAAGCATATGATCAGTAAAATAACGACCAAAACGTAATTCTGTCAAAGGAGGCATCGTAGACAACTGAGATTTAAGAGACGGAATTACGACAAGAGACTCGGCATTCAATTTCGCAGGAAGCCGCGGGGAAGGCATCTCCTCCATTTTTAAGGCATGATTAGTCTCAAATGAAGAAGATTCCATGACAGAAGGCTTGGCCAAGGATGAAAAAGGAGATACGGTAGCCATAGCCAGATAACCCTCCTTGCAGAAATTATTGCGTCCTCCATTAATTGAATGCCAGCAACCACAAAATGCCTGCCGCAATGCGCGTGTTGCTACTGCATTGATCGCCAAAATGGCTCGCGTAGAAGTCATTTAAAATACACGTTGATGAAACAATGGCTCTAACAAAGATACAAGAAGGTATTCACCTTCACGGTTTAAATTTGCACGAAAAAAGTGTACGTAAAGTAAAATGCTAACAGAGAATATAATTACTAATTTCTTGACACAGAAATACCATGGGGAATTACGCGGCAAAGAAATTTCTAACCGAAAAAATTTCTCCTTCGAACCCGGGAAAAGGACTACAATCATGAAAATATCATATACTTTGCTACATGAAAGTCATCAGAGAACACGTACAGACCACAGGTACTACTGGATTTATCAAATAAATTACATTTTTCCAAAGAACATAATCAATTATTTTAAAGTAAGCAGAAATTGAATGAAAGTTCAAACAAGCTGGGAGACACAATAGAAAGGGTGAAATTCATTCGGGTAGAAGAACCGCAAACAAGGAATTTACGAAATTTTGAATCATGAGGATTAACAAATTAAGCCTAACTTAAAAACATGAAGCTTAAAACAATTCTTGGCATTCTTTCAATTACTCCAAGAACATGGCACTTTCAGCCGCTATCGCCATCTTTTTTCAAGAACACGCCATGCATGCAGATGCCGCCACAATCGGTGCATTTTTCAGATTTGATGCTGAAAGGGGAAGATACTGTGAGCGCTCGCTCTTAGAGGGCACACGTGAAGAAAATAGTTTTCCCGCACTGCACTATGCTGCCGGTACCTTTATTAATCATGAGCTGCATCAGAGAGGGGGGACCTCTTCCCGCCTTCATTATTTTTCCGCGGTGCAAACTACTTTTCAAGGCCAAGAGAAAGTCTGTTCAACAACGACCTTATTCGGCAACCAGTTGTCTCCGTTCTCATGTAAAAGTGCATCCTTACTTTTCTCTCAGCACCGAAGAGGATTATGCGAACCTTATTTTCATGAACATGACACGTAAGCCGAAACAGAAGCTAGAAGACCCCCCTTACTCTGTTTGAAGCCCCCTCCCCTCCGATGCGCATCCCCGTATCAATCGAGCGAGCTAGAAAGGATCGATTAGGCAAAGAGCACCGTTTCCTCTGAGGCGTATTCAGGTCGTTTAATGCTGTTCCCTTCCGTTTTCGTTCCATTCCTCGCTGGTTGTATTTTTATCTCGTACTTTTCGCAATCAGTCGTGCTTTCGATGGCAGTATAAGTAGCCTTTCATAAAGAACCATAATAGTGAATTTTTCTCAAATTGCACACGGCAATCTGGTAGCTTTAATATCACTTGAATTTCTACCTTCGGGTTTGCCATGGCTAGTGCAAGTATGACATTTCTTTTTCAAAAAATCACCGATTATAGACGAGCGTTAAGTAAATTTTCTTCGCTTTTACTCTTGCTGTTTCTGTTACTAAGTTAACTATATAATCAGTTGAGATGAGAGCCGTTTCCATTTAATCTAGTTACAGCAAGTAATGTTTAATCTCTGCACCAGCTGATACAATCATGTTAATAGGGAAAAGTTGTACCAAAATGTCTGCTTTGTAATTCAAAATAGGTTCTTAAAAGTCACACATTCTGCGTTGCAGGAAAATGACTATTGTAAAGTGAAAAAACAGTGCCAGTAATACATTTTCGGTATTTCTCGGATCTCAAGAAGGTAAACGTTGTATTTAAATATTTCAACAAGAAAATTTGTCTTTAGCTAAGGAAGTAAAGAATTATATATTTTTAGTTTATCTTCGAAAATATTAAAATTGACTTAAAATAATGATATTAAATTACAAAACCATTGATATTATAGACTGCGTGCATTTATTTTCCTAACGAAGCAAGACCTCAAATCGCAATTTTTTTGCTACATGAATTGCATCTCTGTTTAATTATGGTTTTAGGCAAATTCGGGCACAGCTACTTAATCAATCCCTTAATATTGTGAAATCTCTTATTATTTATGCATTCTACCAACAATTTTGTATTGAATAGAAGGATGATAAAAATATTCTACGGACAAATACCCATTTATTTGTCACCTGATCGAATATTTTATTTTTCTTAATGAATGTTCTCTTTACCATAATTACATTTTTAGTACATTGCTATTTTTCCTAAACTAATTCAGCCAATAACTCGCTGTTTTCCCCCAAGGCTATCACAGGATACATATAGTGGTGTAATATCATCGAGCCGTGCAGCATTGCAGCAATCGAAATACCGTACTTTCCCCCGATGTTCCCCGCTTTAAAGATGTACTTATATTTATACCATTGAGGAGAATAGAGTAGGAATAGGTAGAGTGTAACAAACGGAATTGCAGCGTAAGTGGATAGTAAATAAGTAATGTTTATTCATGTTAATTAATGCTCGGTTAAGTAATTAATGCTAGGTTACGTAATTAGTATTTAGGTTAAGTAATTATACCGTGAGTAAGTAGTGTAGGAATGAAAGTGAGTTAACGAAATAATATATGTTAAGACTAAGTTAAACCATGCGGAAAGTAGTTACGGAATATCCCGGGTAGTAGTGGAAAGTAAGGTAAGAGTTGACTAGATCTGCATTTGAATGCGCACAAATACAACCGACGTTGACGAGCAACCAAGAACATTGACAACTAACATACAAGTAGAAGTAAATGCAGAATCAGAGCTAAAAGAGGAGGAGTGAGTGAAATCAGTCTTTTTATTCTAGTCTTTTCTACTGACAATTATTTATACGCAATTAGGCAAGGAGATATGTTTTAATCCAACTATTATAGTCTAACTTATTTTAGCATGCTTAATCTTTCAATATTCCCTCGATTAAATATTACCCAACATTTATAGTTGGCCTGTTCTAAAATTCCTTCGTTGCTGCTTGAAATTGTTTGCCACATAATCTGTTCAATCGTTTACTTATTGTCGTACGTAAAAATTCAACTCTCATATACACAGAAGAGCTTATCTCTTACATTCGCTCCTCATAGAACAACAGAGATAACTCAAAATATCTCAATCGTAACATAGAGTTTCATTCAGATTGTTCTTTTCTTATAGCATAGATGAATGAAAGAGTGCACGGCCTTTCCTATTTTCCTTACTTATTTCCGCAAACAGTAATTAATAGCGTAGAGTAAGTTTTATGCTTCATTGTACGAAATTAGAGAAAACGCCCTCCGTAGTGACTAAGTAGAGCCAACTATCTAACACCCTACCACATAAAAGAACTATAATCAGCCGAAATCTAAAACACGACTGGCAAAACGAGACTAATTCTGGTAAGGACAACTCACTGATAATACCTCGTTTATACCAGTTTGTTTTATAGCAGTTTGATTGCCTTTCTAGTGATAAGCTGAGTACGCACGAAGGGAGTTGAATGCTTAGAAATATCAGTGATACTTTGGTAGGCAAATCTCACAAAAAAATTTAAATGTGTTTCGTATGCAATTGCCATGTTAATTATTGTAACTAATAATGTATGCCAAACGCTTGGCTTTGGTATGCTCTTTTAATAACACATCTGTAAGGAAGCACAAGAGAGAAATTATGCATTAAGTTGATGGTCTTTCTTCTATAGATAAATAGTACAATAAGTGGGATGGTATTAAGCTACTTTTAAATAGTGTGTGAGGGAAAGAAATTCTGGTGCTTTTATACGTCATCATGCGTATGGAGAGGAAATACTAATAATCTACGTATTTAACATGAAAGGCTAAAATGTTGGAAATAAGATATTGCAAAAAAATTGATCTTCAAAAGATTTAGGGCATCCATAAATGACTACTTAAATATCAGAGATATCGGATTAGAGTATATGCTTCATTGGAAACATGGTCGTGTGCATATTTACAAAAAAGTTGCCATTATCCTATATTAGCGCTCTTCCGTGTGATGAGTACATCTACGTTTAGTCTGGAGTTATTTTTGTTTGTAGCTACATTTTGTGCAATGTAACTGGAACCTTACACTACTAAATTAGATTAACAAGCAGAGATACGTACACGTATGCAATTCGACTACTGTATAGCATCTCGTATCTCGCTTACTGATATACAATGCAATATCCGTGATCTCTCCTAATTGTAGAATCATATGAAGTTTATTTTGTATTTTTAAAGTGCGTATAAAAGCATTTTTCTAAGTTTTTGCGCATTTTAAATGTATTCAATTTCGAATGTGTAGATTTTTGGGGGATTTGCGGATAAACTCCCAATAGGCCATACTATTTCGTGTGATGCCCAAGACTCGCTACCTGCAAAGACTATGAAACCCTCAAAAAATTGGGAAAGGTTATTTTCGGGAGAAGAATAGATACTCCGAAACACTTTCAAAGAGCGCTTATTACAATTACCGTTCATATAGCCGTTGAAAGTCAATACAGGCCAGCTTCTAGAAAAACAAATTGTAGATATTCCAGGTATACCCACGCATGAACTAGAGGAAATTCCTACTGTTGCATCAGCTCTAGCAATGGGGAAGTAAAATAGGCTATCCTATAGTTTGTTTTAACAATTTAATTTATAGTATGCATAATCATCCTTCATGATTATATTTTTTTACAAGCTAATGATCTTCATTGTATACCAGTTGCTCCCAGAGTGCTTGTTGACTATTGCCAACGCTTTAAAGCAAAATGCAAAGAAAGTAAAACTATTAACGTCATCACCATCAGTCAAATCCTGGAAAAAGAAAGCATTGCGAGCGATGCCATCGGTTAGTGATTATTTATCATGTCTGTTGGGGCATACAGTTCACACGTCATGTACAGCCACTCTTGATTTTAGATTTTTTGTTTAATGTAGTATCCTTCGTGATCTTATAAAAGGATGGGGTTTCTTTATAATGAAATTGGCGATTTTCGTTTGTTTTTTCTACCTTCTATCGCTTGCTATTCAGTGTTAGCACAAGTTGATTGCTGCTATAGATATAGTTCGATTTTAGTTATTAGACTGTATTTACGAGACAATTTTGCCATTTCTTTTGTAAATCGTTGGAAAATGTCATGTTTTTACTACTAACTTTCTTTAGATGATATTTTTGAAATGTTCTCGTATGGAAATACATATCTGACCGAAAATGATATCATTCGGTGCATCCGAAATTGGGGACCTTCTGATGGTAAAGAATTTTTATAATCAAGAGTTATTTGAATTCTATGAGAAGAATGTAGGGACCATAAACTGTAAAAGCTGGCCATGAAAAATATTAGAATTTTATAGAGTTCGACTTCGAATGTTTGGAAAATGTTACTTTTTTTTGTAAGCTTTTTTATAGTCCTATTTTATGTTGGCATTAGTTTTAATAGAGAAGGTGCTCTATAGTTTGCTTATTTTGAAGTAACGTCATACACTCAGAAGATTTTTTGAAAGTTCCGTTTTGATTATGGTAAATATATTAATGATTTCACTTTTGATTGTCATATATATTATATATGATCTTTGTGCTGTCTTGTAGGAATAATTGATTGGAATACATTTATATATCATTTGAAGCATCTTCCTGCAGATAGTCTTAGTAATTGGTTGGATTAAATGCTGATTGCCTCTCTTCACCTTGTTCGAATGAAGTTTGATGTATTGTAGCTTCTTTGCGTTGATTTGAAATCCTGTCTAATCAATAATAATGAATGAGCACTCGGTGCCATTCACCATTACTTTTTGATAAAATTGTATTGAATTGAGTAGAGTTTGTTGCGCAGTTATTTAGACTGCTTGCAGAATGATTGTTTTGTTGACACTATATCTGCTACCAAAGTTAAGTGCAAAAATAATAGTAACACAAGCGGTAAGTTTTAAAAATAGACTGTCATTATTTATTATAGGGATTCCTCAAGAGATAATTCGTGTATGGATAAAGCTATGAAAGGTAGAAGTTCTGATGTAAAATATTACTCATGTTATTTAGGTTTTCGTGAAATACGCCCACAATGAGTTCGCAAAATCAATACACAAGTAATACGAACGCGATTTGCTAAATTTTTCCCATCATTCTTAAATTGATTGTGCTAATGCTTACTCCTCCTTAGTGACTGTTTTCCCTTTGAAATTTTTTGCCTTCGGTCTACGTAGGAGCTGCTATATCCTGTTGAGATACAATAAAAAAAATGAACAACAGGGTATAAAACGCCGTAGGACGGAATGTTTAATTATAGGGAAAACAAAATCATGCCGTAGAGTAAAAGTTCTGGAACATCCGATGTTATGTCAAAAAAGCAATGTCATTCTCACAGCATCACAAAATAGAGTTGCTCAGGCAGTAAAATTAACTTTCAGAAAACAATGGCTTGCTGCTTTTCTTGTGATACTCCCTTGTTAGTACACTACATGTTAGAATAATAGATTGCAAGCATTTGTTCCAACAGTTTTTCTTGTGAATGCACATAAGCAAAAACAGCTGTGGAAATTGGTCAGCCGAATGTTGAACATACATCCATTCCATTCAGCATATCAACATAGTACTCTTTTTGCTGCAGTTTCTCTAACAGTTGTAAAAACGCCGTTCTCACATCATGATCTCTCCATATAACCGGATCCGGAAACAAAATACAAATTGGTTCTCCAATTTCACTTGCTTCTTGCCTAAGTATCATGTTTGTCAACTACGCAGTCGGATAATAAAATAAAATCAACATAGCACAAATTTGAAAAATTCATAGATTTGTAAGCTTGTAATAGGAATGACTTGAAAGTAATGGTGGTGACAGCAATCAAGTCGGATAGGAGAAAATATAATAAAGTCGGATAGGAGAAAATATAATCAATTAAATGTTGTGACAGAAATTTTGCTTTCATGTCATTTACTCGGATATGTGAATCCTTTGCAAATAAATCTTCCATGCTAACACTAACTTTTATTTTCGAAATGCCATATGTTGAAAGACCCAGGTAGAGTAAGAAAGTCAATGCCACAAAAGCCTTTACAATATTTCAAAATGGTAAAGCTTACTATAAATTTAATTTATATCATATTAGGCAAACATGTTACAAGAACGTTTAATAAAAAAATATTTTATTGCAATATTCCAGGTAGATTTGAGCATTGTTATATCAAAGTGTGTACAAAATAGCACTAAACTGTACCCTATAGAAGCTAAGATTATATCCCAATTTCCCCATGCAAAGTTTCGCATTGCTCTTCTAATACTGCCGTCTGGTTCTTCAGCACAGTGCTCTTTACATGCCAAAGGAGAATGGGAGAGTAACCTAGCATTATTAAAAGTATTAACCGAAAAGGTGGCTGATTTATTTTGTTCTCTTTATTTGCTGCTGTTTGGAAAGGCTGTGTTCTCTTCACTTTCTAAATTCGCTAAAGAATATGCAATCATATTCAATGATGCTCAACAGAAAATTTTCAGATTTGAAAGCTGAAGGTTTTTGTATGTATCAATTATAAGTTAATAGATACTACAATGTAGCAGGAAAGTTTGTGAATCGACCAAGATTTTGATGTGAACTGTGACGAAGCCATTGAGGGCAGCAGCCACATAGTCACCGATTAAATGGCTTTGCTATATAATCCATTATCTTCTATAATTGCTTATATCATCCTGTTAAGCATTCAATCCCAGATGAAAATTTTGATAAACGAATTCTCGTGCTATAGGAACGAGTTGAACTCGATTGATTTTGTTTTGTAACAGTGGCGCTACTCTGATTTACAATTTTTCATTTCGCATCGTGAAAAATTGAGTGAAGACAGTGAAAGAGCTAGAATATGAGAAAGAAAATGTGCTTATTTTCCTTAGTTTTGCTGCCTCACTTTCTGTTTCAATTTAAAGTTTATGTGCTCCTACTTTTTTTTATGGATTTATGGCATGCAATTTTTTTTCATTTCTAGATGAATATGGAAGTATTCTGCTATTTTCTCATGTATGCACTATTTAAAAATAACAGTATTTTGCGATCAGGTAGAACGATTTTTTTTCTTTGGATACTAATCAACATCACCAGCAGCGGTTTCCTCTTTTGGTAGCGTTCCAAAAGTCAATAATTTTTTGCTGTAATTGCAATAAATCACTCATCATCTTCGAATCCCATCAATAGTTTCTATAAGCTAGAGTATAAGTCTGGTGGTTGAGTGCATATAGCCTTCACATAAACTCAATTGTGGAGTGGTATAATTACTCTTTCGAAAAACTATTTAAAAGAACAACAGTTCGGAAGCTCATGCATTCTTTACCGTCTATAAGTTTCCTTAATCACAAGTACTTGGGAGCATAAAGTAAAAAATGCAAACACACTTATCAAAATAGTGATAACAATGCGCTTTACGAAATGATATGATTTTCGAAGCTGAAAAAACTGTTTCAGCTTTTCGTTATTTCAACCGTAAATCTTTCACAACTAGTGAAAAGCAGCAAATAAAACAGGAAATTGTACCCGAATTATCAGAATCTTACGATGAAGGTACTAATCTTTAATAAAGTGCTGAGCAGAGTAGTCTAGGTAACTTTTTTTGACTGTTACAGTTTGGTAGTGTGGATCATCTGAGAGGATCAAATTTTAAAAATTTACTGGAGTCATACGCAGATACTGCAGTGTGTTTGTCCGTTGGTAACCCTCATGGCTCACCTTTGCATGTACTATTGAAAAGAAAATGCGCTTTTGCAATAAAATGATCAATAGTTTGTAGCCCAACAAAAAATATGTTTCCCTGTTGGAGCGCTCTTACCATCCTGCCTGCCTTTTGAACATATTTCTTGCACTCTATTACTTCCGCCACGCCACTGCTGTAAAAGAGTGCCTTGAAAGAACACAGTTTCATTGGTTTTTTATTTTCTATAACACTGTGACTTTTCTGGAATTTCGCTAAACGCACCTTGTTTTTTCACAGCATGGCATCACCTATCTCTGCTGTACAGAAAGCCCCATTAATCTTGGGTATTTGTGGGTGTGGCGTTGTAGGACAAGGCCTCTTAGCCATTTTAGAGGCTGCTCGCATTAAAAGCATACGAATTAAAAAAGTTTTGATTAAAAATCCTCATAAGCATGTGGAAACACGCCTACCAGTCGACGCTACCTTTGTCTACAACGCCAATGACATTCTGGAAGACCCTGAAATTAATTGCATAATAGAACTCATCGGAGGAACAGGTGTAGAGAGTATTTCATGCTGCATCAATTTTCCTCTTTTGTATGGCAAATCACTAAAGGAGTAAACTATACAATATATTGGAATATCCTGCTACTCTATTTTAGGCTTGGAAAACTTTATGAAACCCGTTTTATAATTGCTACAGAGAATTTGTCAGCGAGATGCTAAAGATTACCTGCTAAATGCATTTCTATTTGTACAACTGCTGCAAGAATGCCCCTCGCTGTGAATTTCTTACTGAAACTTAAGAAAGTGATGTACATTATTTTCATAGGGAAAAAAAGGAACTACCAGAAGAGGGGTGGTGGAGCTTTAGTAAATGCTATTTGCGGAAATATATTACAAACATGTTTCCCCATGTTCTTATATGCTTCTCTCAGAAATAGCCAAAGATATTATTTATACAGCTTTAAAGAAATCCAAGCATGTTATTACTGGTAATAAAGCGCTCATTGCTTCCTCTCTGGATGCTCTTCAGGTAGCAATGCAATTTTCACATTAAAATTTTTCTTTTAAACGAGGAAATTTCACGAGCAACAACGATGCTACAAAACAATTTTTAAGCGATATAGGGTAGAATGGAGGGCATTGTATTCACAATGAGGATGCATACTTAGCTTTGCGTTTTTGGAGGCTTAGTCTCTACCTGGATGATGCAGGGTTAAAATATTTGGATAGAGCCCACTATTTTTGCTACTAAGTATTATTTTTTAATTCAAATGGCATAATCCGCTACAGATGAAAGATCTTTCATTCGATGAGATCTGTAGCTTGGCTAGCGTATTGCTTTAGAATCCACACAAGAGAGGCTTGTGAAAATATTTTACATAGAAGTAATACACATTCTTGTAGGGGAAAAAGAGGCCCCCAGTGATAGCGATGCATCACTTTTTCTGTAAGCTCTATGACAGGCCATTGTATTGGATCTACAGGCTTCATTTTTCTTATTATGCATGCTTTGTTAATCAAGCTTTTGCTTTCCTTGTGTTTGTATTTTGAGAGTAGAGTCTCCGTAGTATTTCTCAAAAAAAAAAATTCAAAGAAAGATTTGACTTTTAATTTTTGGTAAAATTTATGAAACTCACCGTTTTGCTTGACCCTTTCTTTCTTATTTTAGTCTGTGTTTAAATTTTTTTGCAATTTCATTTTTCTTCAGATTGTGGGTAGGAACGCATATACTTGTTCTCTACGAGTATACATTACTGTCCTTTTTAAAAATTACTTTTATGCTTACTAATTTTTTTCTTCTTCAAAGTACTTATTGTATTTCCATTTTTCTTTAATATCTCTTTTTAATTTTCTTTTTATATTTATTTTCTCTATTTTTTTAAACAGTTTCATTTTATTCCTCCTCTCTCTCTATTTCATTTCTCTTGTATTTCTCTCTCTCCCTTCTTCTCTCTTGATTTTTTTAAAACCTTTGTATATAGGTTTTATGGGATAAAACGGAAGGCAAAAGTGGATTTTTTTATGAAACCGCCGTTTGTGGAGGAATTCCTGTTGTTAATGCAATCAAACGTGGTTTAGCTATGGATTCTATTTCGAGAGTTGCAGGAATAATGAATGGAACTTCCAATTTTATGCTGACAAAGATGACACAAGAAAATTTAACTTTTGAAGAAGTATATTTTTTTCCTCTTTTCCATGCTTTCGTATTGGAATATTTAACATTTTATAATAGTTTTTATTTTAATCTATTTATGTCCTATATTTTTTGTTTTAACCAATTTTTCGTGATTTTTATTGCTTCCTTTCTCTCCTAATCTATCTTTATTAAATATTTTTCTTTTCTCATTTCTCTTTTCATTTCTCCTCTCCTTCCATTTCTCATTTCTCTTCTCCTTTCATTTCTCTTCTCCTTCCATTTCTCTTCTCCTTTCATTTCTCTTCTCCTGCCACTTCTCTTCTCCTTCCATTTCTCTTCTCCTGCCATTTCTCATTTCTCTTTCTATAGGCATTGATGGAAGCACAGAAGCTGGGATATGCAGAAGTGGATCCCTCTGCGGATGTGGAGGGGTGGGATGCTCAGCATAAATTATGTATTTTATCAAAATTAGCTTTTGGTGTGACTATGGATGCTTCTCTCTTTTGTCAAGGCATTTGTGCTTTGAAACCATGTGATTTTCAGTTTGGTAAAATATAAAAAATGTAATCTGTAGAAATGTAAAATAAAGTAATTTGTTTTTGAAGAAGAAGAAGATTACTACAGTGAACACTTTATACTGTGCAGGAGGTATAAAGACAGAGGAGGAAATGGAGAGAGAGAGAAGTTCAGAGGAAGAAGAAGAAGTTTAGAAGAAGAGAGATTTCCAATATGGAAAAATTTTAGGAGAATCACTCTCTAAGAATGAGAAATATAGAGGGAGGATATATGTGACGTATTCTCTTCAATATAGAAGAGTGTATGAATATTCAAATTTTTTTTTTAAAGCTACAATTTTGTTTTGTAGTTTTATATTTTTTTTACATATATCCATCTCTAAGAATGTATATCATGGATAGATAGATTCTATTTTTTTCAGCAAAGAGTCAAGGCTATACCATAAAGTTGATGGGTATGGCTACAAGGAAGAAATTAGATAACCTTCCTTCATCCTCTTTCTCCGTGGAAGCATTTTTATCTCCTTCGTTTGTCCCTCTGAAAACTTCTTTTGCTGCTATTGAAGGCGTAACAAATGCAGTAGAACTCACATCTTTCAATCTTGGTGAGATTTATGTGAGATATGAGAGAAATGAGATGAGATGAGAGAGAAATGAGATGAGATGAGAGAGAAATGAGATATGAGAGAAATGAGATATGAGATGAGAGAGAAATGAGAAGTGAGATATGAGAGAAATGAGATATGAGAGAACTGAGATATGAGAGAACTGAGATATGAGATGATAGAGAGATGAGATGATAGAGAGAGAAATGATAGAGAGAGAAATGAGATGACACAGAAAGAGAGAGATGCGATGAGAGAGAGAAATGGAATGTGATGTTGTAAGAAAGAAAGAATAAGAATGAAAAAAGAGGAATTAATAGAAATATGCCAAGAGAAATACATTTTGTAGAATTATCACAAAGAGAATTAACAAAAAGAAAATGCCGCATTTATAAAAAAAAATTCTTCATACTAAAATTTAAGAATTTTTATTTCTTTACATTTTAACATCATCTTTTAATAAATAAATTTTTTTTTTTATTCGATTAGGAACATCATTTTTTAGTGGTCCCGGCGCTGGAAGTTTGCCTTCAGCGAATTCTGCTGCCTCAGATCTTTTTGAGCTTCATTCTCAAATAATTCAAGCAAAAGAAGGTTTTTATGTATTTAAAAATATATTATTTTACTTTTATAAAAATTTTAAGAGTAGCATTTTCTCAATTTTAGTAACAATTTTTTTTTTTTTACTGTTGCATGGTTTTGAATTTTTTTTGGTTAATTTTTATATATCTCTTATGGATATACGTTTTATAGAGTTTCTGTTTTCTTCATTTTTTTTATTATTATTTAGTGAAATTTTCATCACCTTTTCCAAAAAATACAACTGATTGCGTCTTTACAAGAAATTTTATATCTTCGTTTTATTTTCGGTTGGAAAATTATATCTTTAAATTTATATAAATTTTTTTTTTCTTTTAGTAAAAAAGTATCGATGTATTTATTTTATTATTTTATTTATTTATTTTATTTTATTATTTTATGTATTTATTTTATATAGATTTCATCTCGCAAAGGTTTCCATACCTATGCATCTTCTTACTCAGCTATTTCAAGATTTTTGTATTCCTCTTTGTTCTCTAACATTGGTTTGTATTTTATAATATTTAAATAAAAATATTCTATACTATCCACGCATACTCTCCCTCTTCATCCTCTTAATTCAGGATGAAAAAGTACGAAACTATCTTTTTTTTTTAAATGAAAATTATTAAATTATTTTAATTCAGGTAGAAGATAAACATTATAAAACGAAAGGATGTACAGTGGCTGTACTTTCCAAACCTTGTGCCTTTATTTTGGTATATAAAAATATTTTTTTATTATAAATAATAAAAATATGTAACTCTAAAGTATGTATAATTTAAGTAGATAAGAAACTTTGAGAAAAATGCTATTAAAAAAAATAAAAAAATTTCCATAATAGAATATATTTTATATAGAAAATGTATATTTTATTGAAGGCTTCTTACTATTTTTTTTTATTAAAAATTTAACTTTATTAGGTGGAATCTTTGCGTAATGCCATCCAAATAAAAAAATTTAAAGAAGAAGTTCTCTGTGTGGAATCCTTTCTTTTCCTTCCTTTATTTTTAATAGATTAAAACAATTTGTTATATTTTTTAAGAAAAATATTCTATAGAATATTCACTCTTTAAAAAATAGAAAAAAAAATTAGTAGACCCCTCTTTTAGTATTCCTTTATTTTAGAATGAAGAATTCCATTTTTTTTTTTTTATAAAAATCTCAAGTGTATAGGAGTTTTTATATTTTTCTTTGTTTTTGAATATGTTTTGATTGTACAATGAAAATGTAAATTGTTATGTAAAAAGAAAAGGGTGAAAAAATAAAATATATTAATAGTCTCTCCCTCAACTCTACTTTTTTTCTAAAAAAATGGAATAAAATTTTGAAAATTTAGAAAAAATAATTTCCCCTTTCGTTTCATTGACAATTTTTTTTTTAATCAAAAAATAAAAATTTTAGCATCTTAAATTTACTTTTACATTTACTGTTAAAGAATTAAAAAATCCTCACAATTTACTAGAAGGAGATAGGGTGAGGAAAAGAAGATCAACGTTATGAAAATAAAAAAAAATTAAGACAAAGAAAAGGATGACTCCATCAAAGGAATTTTCATTCATGAAATCTCAACAAATATCCATTACATCGCCTCTTCTTTGTCATTGAATGCATCCTTCCTCTCATCGTCTTCAGGTGTTATTTCCTTCTCTTTTCGTTCCTCCTCTTCCTTCTTCTTCTTTTTCTTTTCTTTTTTCTTTTCTTTTTTCTTCTTCTTCTTATCTTTCATCAATTTCTTCAATTTTCCATCTTTTTCATGTCGTTTTTTCTTCTTATCAATCGTTTTGGAAGCACTCTGTGCCTCTATGGAAACCTCCTTTTCGGAGGTGTACGTACAGCTGTCCTCTGCCTCCAAAATTTTATCTCTCTGCTGCATCTCCTCGTGTGTCGAATGTGAAGGTGATGGCTGCTTCACATAGGAAGACGATGGAAAAGATAAAGAAGAGAGAGGAGATTCCATTGCATGCTCCTCATTTCTATCTTCAAATGCATGGCCTTGCTGCTTCCATTTTTTCCTTCGTTTTTGCCTTCTTTTATCTTCCTTCTGTTCACCTACAGACGATTTCACTTTGGAAAGAGTGGAAGTATCCGCTGAAAGTAAAACCATCAAACTATGAGATGAGAGAGATGAGATGAGAGAGAGAGAAATGAGATGAGAGGAGAGAGAGAGAAATGAGATGAGAGAGAGAGAGAGAGAAATGAGATGAGAGGAGAGAGAGAAATGAGATGAGAGAGAGAGA
>JADAQX010000552.1:0-34774 GCA_015476325.1 Cardiosporidium cionae
TTTTTTCAGATGGGAATTTTTGTACGGATATGCCCGATTTACCTTGTATTACTGTGGATGAACTGAATGCAATGGTTTGTACTGCATTTCCTGAGATTATACCTGCTCTCTCTATTCCTGGTATCCTTCGTGGCCCCCTCGATTGGAATGGATCAAATAAAATGGGTATTTCTAATACTTCTAGTGGGTTTAAATCCACAGGAATAGTAGGGAGTGGTGACACATCTTTGACAGCCCAAACAGTGCCTTCTTTGGATATATCTCTCCCCTCTACACTCCCTCTACTCACTGCCTCTTCTATTATGCATGTTATTGAAACATTTCTTGTATCGACGGGCCAGGCAAGAGTGTTGAAATCATATCGTATGAAAGAAGCAGCAGCTCTTTCTTTAGAAGGTACATCCAAATCTCCCCCCTTAGAAGGGAAAGGTGCATCTTGGATGTCTCAGGGGAATCCCCCTCCCCACCCCCACTCTCTTCTTGATCTAGGGGAGGCTACCACCAATAAGATTGAGAGTAATAGCAAAATGATGACGTCTACCTCTCACCAGGGTTTGCCTCCACCGAATGGATCCTCTCTCCCCTCCACCTCCTCTGTCAGTGCCCTCCCTCCAGGGGGTGTCCCTTCAGGTCCCCTCCTAGCTTTCCCTTCCCAAGTTTCACAGTCTCGATTACCTTTGGATACCTCCGTAGGTTTAGCATCCCCTCCGTCTGCCATTACTGCTTCTTTTTCTCCCCCCTTAGTTACGCCTTCGCCTTCAACCAATTCTTTTCTACCTGTTGGAGGCGTTTTCTCTACACAAATGGGGCACACCGTTATGACCGCTCCCCAACTCGCGGAATCCGCCTCCCATGTGAAAATGTATTCCCCCATAAAGAAACAAAATGGCAATAGTATGGCTGCGGGGATATTTGGAGCAAGTAAAATCCCAGCCAGACCCGCACGTTCTCTTCCCTCCGTTCCTGTTGATCCCTCTGCCTCCACAGAGGCTCCGTATCTGGATGCATCTATCTCTCTTTCCGTCAATCTTCCCTCCTCCATGCTTCCTGCAACCGCTCTATCGGGTACAATGAGCCCTAGAGATTCATTCGTTTTTCATCCTTCTGTGAGTGCAAGTGGTGCTTCAGAAGATACATCCCATCTTCTTTCTACCTCCCCTTCTGCTTCTAATAGAGCGGCTTTTGTTCCTCCTTCTTTAGGTACAGGATTTTCTGATGCTGCGTGGTATCGTACATTGACGGATCACGAGCAATCCTACTATCTTTCAAACAATCGAATAATACAAACACCTGCCTCCTCTTTGGCCCATACCCCTTTTACTACGGAGACACAGCCTTCCACGGATGCAAATGGTACTATGGGTGCCCCCACCTACTCACTTGGTAAACTTTCAGCTCAAAATACTCGAAAAGATGCATCTCTCCAGTACCCTATGAAAGCCGCTGTTTCTCTAGCAGAACCTGATTCTTTACTCTCTCATCCCTCTGCTTTTTCTGCACCCTTCTCAACTTCTATGGCACGTATGTATGGTGAGAGGGAGGGGGGAGAAGGGGAGGGAGAGAGAGAAAGGAGGGAGAAGGGGAGAGGGAGAGAGAGAAAGGAGGGAGAAGGGGAGAGGGAGGGAGAGAGAGAGAAAGGAAGGAGAAGGGGAGGGAGAGAGAGAGAGAAGGGAGGGAGTAGAGCGATGTGTGAAAGAAAAGAGGGTCAAAACTTACACTGAGTGGAAGACGAGAAGAAGGTTTCTTATCCTTTTTTGTAGGCGAGGCCATGAGATTTTTGCAATTGAATTTAAGAGAACGAATTTGGGTTTTCTTAAGAAATGATTTGGTATTCTCTGCGTTGCTATTTCTTTATTGTTCTTTCGTTCATCAATTCGCTTCTTTTACTTTTAATATATCGTTTTGGAAGAATTTTGTCTGAACAACATAGCATTGTACCTGTTTTCCTTTCATAGATAAACCCGTAGAAGAAGATTTCCCTCAACAGCGTCGGGATATTCCTTCTCCAAGTTATTCTTCGCTCGAAGTGTTACGGTTAGATTAAAAATTTGTTCAATGGATGGATATGTACAGAAGCAGAATTGTTTAGACGTTTATGTGTTATATTTAGATAGAAGAAATGGATAGGAGTAAGCCATTAGTTCTTTAAAAAGCGAAAAAAAGAATTGGGAATCAGTTTTCCCAGTTTTCTATGATGCCTACAGGAACTATAATGGTTTAATAAAAGCCATTTAGAAATAAACGGAATTTGTAGAAACAATTGTATTCGTTATTTTTTTAATAGGAATGAACTTGTCGAAGCTGTTACAATTGTGGAAGAGCTTCATTTACGGTTACGAATGAAAGTTAGTAGTAAAATGTGTTGAGAGGAATTTTCTTTTGAATTGTGTGTGTGTTTTCATGTAGTGTAGAAATGTAGTTTATACTGACCTTGTTGATACGAATTTCTTTGTATGTGTGTTTGTTTTTTGCAATAGATGCATTTTTTAATGGTTAGTAAATAGATACTTACGATATTTATTTTCTGAATGAGGTAGGATGTAGAATGTTTGAGAAGGTTTCTTGATTATATAACTCAAGAGTTATTCTAATGATAAAATATCAAGAATGTGGATGGTGTCATTTTTGTAGAGTGCTTGCCATGAACAGCTTTTATGTTTTTCTTGATCAAAAATAGGAATCCAAAGAAGCTTCCTATTCTGAAGATTGCTTACGTAGAGCGAAAGCTCATGTACGGCGATGGTCAAGCTTACTTTCAGCTCCTCTTGCAGGAGATAATCCTTCTCTTTCTAACGACACCGATGCTCTTTAATTTCATAGTTTTCTTGATTCAGCTTATATTGCACTTCAAAGTTATTTTCACACTTAAAATTAGTTTATGTAACGAAAAATCATACTAAATAATCAAAAGCTAAATTGTCAAAAAAAATTCTTTGAAATAACATTTGCATAAATTCCTAAATAATCAGCATGAAAGCATACCCTTAAGTTAAACAATCTCTTAATAGGCTAATGTACTGTACGATTTAAGTCAAAACTTGGTGAAACTATTGTTCTTTTGGAAATTAATGGCTATATTCCCCTTATTTTATTACGTTACACCTTCTAATTTTGTGTTTTTTTACTAGAATGAACTGTAAGGGTTTGGTTGTTTCATTCATTTCTTGACTGCTAATACATTTGTTTTTGCAAACGGGGTGGGAATGTTATTTGCACTCTTGCCGCGCTGTTCATTCTTTTGTTTGTTCTTCCTGCTTTTTGGTTGGCTAACAATCACAATTTTAAAGGTAGCCTAACGGTAGTGTTTTCCATTTCCTGAAATATGTAGAAACAAAGATGTTGTTCTGTATTGTAGCTTAGTATTTATTATGTCACCTTTTATGCTCAAGTGACAGGCGTTCTGAGCCTTTTTTCCCTAAACATTTTTCTTGTAAAATCGCTCAAATGCGAATGCCTTATTTTTTTTAATGGATGTACACGTGACAGTATGCTACTCATAGGATTGTGAATTGTTTTTTTTTTAAATAGAGGCAGCGGCAATATTTTTTAGAGGTGTTTTTGAAATTTATTGGTGGAAATACATCCGATAACTTGAGAAAACATATTTTGGTAAAATAGAAACAGTCTTGCTTGCACTTCTCACACGTTACGCTTTTAATTGGAAATGACTACTACGCTATACAGGGAGGAAAGTATGAAAATGGGATAGAATTTCGTTATCATATATATCTGTTTTTAAGATTCTGTGATGCTTACACCGCAGAAGAAAATTCAAACTGCTACCAAGAAAGGTTGGTAGCTACATTGAGTGCAAATAAAAGCCAGTGAACATTATAGATAGTATTGTACACCTAAGAGTGGTGATTTTTTGGCGGTTCCTTTTAATTTGGTTGCTGCTGCACTAAAAAGAACTACAGGAATACTATAGGCTTTAATGCATCAATTCTCACATCTCGCATTTCAAAGTTGTTGGTACGATCTCGATCAGGTTAAGAAATGTAAAGTTCATTTTCCTGTTTCTCAAACGTAGTTTAGCCGCCACCGATAATTTGCGTTTCTTTATGGAAAGAATTGTTCGCATTTTGTCATAAATGTTTGATTCTTGTAGTGGTTAGTAAAGCTTGGGGGTAGCGTGTATTTAATAAATGCGATGTTGGATATTTTCTTTTTTACATGCGGCAAAAAACTGAGCAATGGCTGCAAAAGTGAAAAGATGGCTTTTATTGGTAATAAAGGAAATACTATTACACTTAGAAATTTGAATTGTAGTATTATTTTGGTCTAGCGGAACTTCCAAGGAATTTTTCTTCGTTTATTATTTTTTAAATACAAACAAGCAGGTTGGGAGGTATGTCTTTAATGTTTTAGCACATGGTATACCGTGCCCTTTTTGATTTGATATTCCCAAACAGCAAGAATACATACATTTTACAATGCCCTGTTTTTTTTTCTTATTTTTTTTCTTACGTAGTAAGAACAGTTAAAAAATCAAACACATGACGAACTTGTCATGGATACTGCTTCCATCCGTAGCATCCACTTATTCTGTTGACGACGTTACGGATGATATGTTGTGATATTTTAAGCGAAAACCTAATCGAAGAAAGAAAAATAGAGCAAAGCACAGCATGAAAGAAAGGTGTTTGATTCACAATTTTCCAGTCAGTTTACTTCCTTGCGTATTTATATCTTTGTTAAAATAGGTGATTCCGACAAAATTTTCAAAAAGTAACGTTATTACTAGTTGTCGTTTTGATTTTTTCTTGCATTATAAGACAAGATATATAATAATTCAACAACAAAGCGAGAGAGGAAAAATGGTATTTACAAGGATACATGTATTCCTTGCCTCAATTAATTACTATGTTGGAAAAAATATTCGAAAAAAAAAAGGTTAGTAGTCTCCACATTCTGTATATTAAATGGAGGAAGACCTAATTTTGTCCCATTTTGCGAAAGTTCTTTAATCCAGCAAGCATGCAATGCAATTCATTTTCAGGGTGCTAAGAAACTCCAAATCTACCATTTGCATCGTAACTCGCTCGAAAACTGTTTTTGTCGCGTCTCCACGTCAATAATATATTCTTGCTATTAACCTCGATTGATTGGTGGGGGAGTAGGCTGATTGAACGTTCTTGTAATGAATGAATGAATGTAACGCTACTGTCGGTACCTCTCATTAATTCAACCTGATTATTAGGGGAGGTCTTATGACATGTACCTACCTATTAAATCATTACAAAAACGGGCAATGTGGGTGTTATTGTATTAATTTGTTGTTTCTTACTTAACTTTTTCCGTATATGAATCCGTACGTGCGCACTGTTCGGGCAATTTGTTAGTTATTTTTTGTGTTTTTGTCTCCTATTATAACATATCAAGCTTCAAATACTTTTAGTAGATAAGTACGAATGACGTATGTCTGCGCTATGTGGTTATGGGGAACAAGAAAGATAACGCAAAGAAACGTTCTGCTTTGAACAAGGCGCAAAAGGAATCAAAGCGAGAAAAACAACTTGAAAAGGCCATTAAAAAGCAAAAAAAAAAGTCATCACAGCATGTTAATGGGCAAGATTCAAGCGACAATGAAGAGGACATTGAGTCCATCCTCGCAGCGTTAGATCGAAAGGAGAAAGGAAATAAAGAAACAACAAGCTGCATACCAGCCTTGGTTTCAATTTGTGAATCGCAACCCTCTGCAAGATTGCATGGCTCTTTTACTCTCATTCCTACGTAAATAATACTTGATTTTTCTGCGTCATTTTGACCTGATGGTTGAACTTTTGCAGCGCGGAAAAATGTCTACGGAAACAAGATTTGGAAAGCGCATCATGCGCGATACAGATCAATTGCTTTCTGTTTTTTTTTGAGCAAAGCAGGAGAGAAACAATCACTAAGTACTACAGTTTCAAAACCGTTTGTCAGAAAATGAATAAAAGTGTAAATGCTAAATAACAACGATTTTAGCTCGTATTTTCTTACTCTTCATCTACATAAGTCAGTCTAAACTTATGTATATCACGAAAAAGTTTTTTCATTTATTTTGTGGGATAATGTGCATCTTTGCTTAAGATTGAGGTTTCCTTTTTGACTAGGAAAATATATCGTGATGGTGATGAGGGTGCTTTTTTTCTCGTGCATGATTTTATCAGCTTTTTGATGTTACTTGTGTGATTATTGCTTTGGTCTGTAGAGGGGAGGTAGTCTTTTTTGGCGGAGAAGCTTACGAAGGAAAAGCTCCCAAAGTCTGCAATGATCTCTATCGTTGGAATATTGATCGTAATGAATGGCGGATGGTGGAGAGTCCCATTAAGCCAAAACCACGATGTTCTCATCAAGCAGTTCTCTACAAGTAACTAGGGAAAGAAGATAACAGTACAAAAACGCAATTCGTACTCCTATAGCTAGTTTCGTTTTACAATTTTTCTGCAAATTGTATAGTGTTTTTAGTGAGAAATTACGCAACATCCCATCTTCCCATAGTTTTCTCTCCTTACTATAATTTTTAATATTTTTGGTCTCTGGTGTATATTTCAATATAAGTAAATTTCAACACATGTAAAAAATGAGAACAGAGTGTATGAAGTTGCCTCATAGTATTGCCAATATTGTGTGTATAGAAAGAGCCTTTTATTTCTCTGTATATCGTTTACTACTCTTTATTTTTTGAGAGAGAGAGAAAAACTCCCTATTTTATACCGCGTTTTACTTGCATTATTTTACAGAGATGATATATACATATTTGGTGGAGAATTTGCAACGCTTCATCAATTTTTTCATTTTCAAGATTTATGGAGATTTAGTACCAAAACAAATTTATGGGAAGTAGTAGAAACCTCCGGTACTGCTCCCTCTGCACGGAGTGGCCACCGAATGGTAAGCGTTTTTAGTTCTGCTATTTTTGAAGTACTTTGCTCTTCTTGTAGAAATATGTACAATAAACATTCCTTTTTTGACATTGCTAGGCTAGAAAAGAGGAGGAGGAAGTAAATGGAGTGTTTTCTCCCTTTGTTTTTACCTAGTGCAGTGAATTTTTTCTTATATCACACACATCCTTCAAATTTGATGTATGCGTTATATAGAATTTTCTCTCTTTTATCCATTTTATTCTTTTTTTCTCTCACTCACGCATTCCTAGTTGAGTACATGATTATAAAGAGGCAAAAACCGAGGTAGTTTAGGATATGCATGGGAAGGAATGATAGTATGAATATACATGAAAGTAAGAGAGTGGACGAGTTCAAGTGAGAGTGTATGTGTGAAGTGTAGAATTGAGAGTATGAGGGAGAAAATATAAAATAAGTGAATATATATGTATGAAGTCTAGAGTTGAGATTTTATTTTTAAAGACAGTTTCTTTTGGAAAAGATAATATGTACAAGAGTTTGAGGGTATACGTGCGTATCTACATGAGAGAAATTATATGCATAGGAAAGCAATTAGATAAGAGGAACAAAACCCCACAGGTCTTCTTTTCTTTTCTTCAAATGTTTTAGGTTGTTTGGAGGAATCTTTTGATCCTTTTTGGTGGTTTCTTTAGTACAATTCGTGGGAGTCGTTATTTCAATGATCTCTATTTTCTTTCTTTTCATGATTTTAAGTGGACAAAAATATCGTTTCCTTCTACCATCTCCCTTCCTGATCCACGTTCTGCTTGCTTATTTGTTCCAAGTTCTACAGGCGATTATATTTTTTTATATGGGGGTTATGCTGTAGAAGAAAATTCTCGAAATATTACTGGGAAATATCGGCAGGTAAAAAGAAAATTTTATTTTTATTTGAGTAAATTGAAGATTCTTTCTTTATTAAAATATCTTTTATCAAAACATTGAAACCTTTCTCATATTTTTTTTAATTTTGTTTGTTAACTCTATAGGCTATACACTCTATTTTTTATTTGGGTTTTTTTTTCACATTTGAATTTATTTTTCAAAAAAAAATTTTCTTTTTGTATGCATTTCTAGAATTCTTTTTTTTCTTACATATAGTACTACCTTTTTTTATGTTATAAATGCATGTCTTTTTTTCTCTTTTTTACCTTTATATTCGTGTTATGATATCTCTTTTGAAAGATAGAAGAAACACAGATATATATATTTGTAAACTGCAAGGAATTTATTTTATAAAAAAATTTTATAACGATGATGAATTCTTTTTTTTACTTCTTTACAGACTATAGTTTGTTTAAATGAAATTTCTTTGGTTAAACGTTGTTCTTATTTTTTTATTAGGATGCTTGGATGCTTAATATGAAGCCAGTTATTGCTAATAAATCAAATCCTCCCACATGGGAACGCTTGAAAAAAATAGGATCCTTCCCTTCCTCTCGTTCTGGTTATTTATATACAAATGTAGTTCTTGATTTTTTTGAATTTTTTTTTTTGTTTTCTTTTTTTCAACGTGTGTGTCATCTCTCTTTTTTCTCCCCTCTCTGCCATCCTCTCTCTTATGCATACCTTTTTTTTTCCTTTCTCTTATGTTTTGCACTTCATTACACACCCCCTAGCTCTCTAACGCATTTCTTTCCTTCCTCATTTATCTATCTCCTCCTTCAACTCCTATCTTTTTCTTTCTCTCCTCCATTTCTTATCTCGTTTCTTTCTATTCTACTCCCTCTCTATCTTACTAATTTGCTTTCCCCTCCCATCGTCTCTCTCTCTTTCTTTCTCTCTTTCTTTCTCTCTCTCTTTCTTTCTCTCTTTCTTTCTCTCTCTCTTTCTCTCCCTCTCTCTCCCTCATCTCTCTCTCTCTCTCTCTTGTTTTCATTGCAATGTGTGATGAAAGCATAATGGCTATTCTATCATGCATTTATTTTTTATTATTGAATAATTGAATAACTTTGATACCCTTTTGCAATGGAAGTAAATTTTTTTTCATGAGAGAGGGGAAGAAATGTATATTTGTATAGGATTTTTTTTAATAAAATCCTATACAAATTAGCCATAAGTGAAGTAAATTTTTCGATTTCATTTCTTGGTAAAAAATAATCAAAGAAATCTTATCTGTAAATGAAAAAATAAAAGAGATATATTGTTTTATTATATGAAACTGTATATTTTAGGAGCTTCAATGGTGGTTTATAAGAATTTGGCTATTATGTTTGGAGGTGTTTTGGATCAAGCTATGGGTGAACTTCGACTTAACTCAATTTTTTACAATGATTTGTATGCTTTTGATTTTATCAGAAAGTATGTTAAAATTAGAGGGTAAAAATCTCTCTTTTTATAAATGTTTCGAAATTTGATGTTTTTTTTCTATACTTTGTTTCTTTTTTATGTTGGTAAAAATACGTGTTTTATTTTGAAATTAATGGAAAAGTAAGAATTTAAAACAGGATAAAGAGAGAGAGAGGAGAGAGAGAGAAAGCGGGAGAGAAAGCGGGAGAGAAAGAGGGAGAGAAAGAGAGAGAGAGAGAGAGAGAGAGAGAAAATAAGTGAGGCAGCACAAGAGTATAAGGGGAAAAAACTATTGGAAAAATATAAAACAGTTTACAGAAAAATTAAAATTTCAAACAAATACCTTAATAAATTTTGTTTAAGAAACATAGTTTGAAACAGTTTTAAAAAGCAGAGACTGTTTCTTTATACACCTCTGTTCTCTCTTTTTTTGCGGGGGGGGGGAGAATCTCTCCATTTTTCACGTATATTCTGTAGTTAACCTAAAATATAAATATATATATATATAGTTTAAAGAAGAAGATAAAAATATTGAGTGATTTTAGAAACGCAGAGACAGATATTCTTTGGCTTTCTTGATTTCCTTCCTTTATGTTTTTGGATGTATGTCAAAAAATAGCGAATTAATTACATTTCTGTTGATTTTATGTATATGTTTAGTTTTTTAATGCCTCTATGTATATAAATTTAAAAAAATAAGAGTAGGTTTCAAAGTATATTTGTTGTATGTTTCTCTTAGACGTTGGTATGAAATCTCACTCAAACCTCAAAAAACAAAAGTTGAAAAATTGAAAGGTATAAATAAAGACACAAGAAAAATTTTTTCTTCTTATTTTTTAAATACAATAGAGTTATGCAATAAATATATAAAATAAAGATCTATTGAAAGTGAGATGAAAAAGAAGCCCGTTAGAGGTTTCTCTCTCTATATATATATATAGAAAGGTTTATATTAACTAAGAAAAAAAATTTAAATAGTATAAATACATCCATATATAGTGAATGTTTTCTTAAGAGTGAAATACATTTAAATGATATAAATATAGAAATTGTTAGTGGGAGTGTTTTGGGAGCTATGTGTGGGAGATGAGTGTGTTTATATATATAATTTGTAGTAGTTTATTTCTTTTCATCTAGAGTGAATAAAAAAAATTTTTAAATTTTTCTGTTTGTTTTATATGGATGTCAGCATCCAAACGAAAAGTGGCAGTTTTATCTCCTACCTTGGGTGTACATGGACAAGAAAAAGAAGAAGAAGATATACATTTGATGGAAAAATTGGATGAAGCTGCTGATGATCAAATGGAATATATGGAATATGTTGTAAGTAAAAATGTGATTAAAAACTGAAAATTATATCCTAATAATAAAAATAGTTTTAATAGAAATGACAAAAAGGGCTGAACTACTTTTTAAACTCAATCAGAAATTCTATTTTAATATAGTTTAAATAGGTTTGTTCTTTTTGATTTAAAAACAGTATCTCTTTATTTATTTTTTCTTTTTTTAATATAAAACTATGTATATATATTTAAATTTGAAGTACACTGAAGTATTGAAAAGCATTTGTATCATGTGTGTTGCATTTCATAGTTTTTTTATTTTTTTTCTGGGGTATATTCTTTAGCATTATAGAAAAAACGAGACTATCAATGTATTTAAGTTTTGAATAAAAGAGAAATAAGTTTTTTTTTGTTTTTGCATTGAAAAGAAGGAGAAATAGAAAAATAGGATGCTATTAAAATGAGAAAAGAAAACAAAGTATTTGATAATGAAGTTAAAAAAATAGAAAAGGGGTTAAGGCCAAAAGGAAGAGCCACTCTTATCAAAACTTTGTTTGCCTCATTTTTTCTTCTTTTTTATACTTATGAAATATTTTTGGTACAGCTGTATGTAGTTACTCTTTTTATTTTAAAGGTTACTCTAAAGTGCTCAAATAATTTGATAAAGATGTACATCTATTTTAAATCAAGATGGATAGGATACCTACCTTTGTATAGCGTTATAGTATTCATTTTTTTACTATGAAGAATTCTATACTCTAATTTTTTTGTAACGCTTAATTCTATGTTTTCCTCCCTTATATAGTGTGCTTTTATAAATTTTTTCTTTCTTGCATGAACTATATTGCCATCACTTAGGAGAATACTTTTGGTTATATTGATAACAATGGCACACTTGTACGAATTAGAATGGATATCGAAGAGGAAGGGATACCAAAATTACCGTATGGTATTGATGAAGCAGTTATACCCTCTTCTGACGATAAAACGGTTTCTTATAGCGAGGCTAATCTAAACGAAGAAATGGATAATGCAGATACGATAAAGCACTCCGCCTCCACCAATGATTTTCCGCAAGAAACAATCTCTACACATGCTTCAGCTATGGAGGAAGGGCCACTCACAACTCCGTTTTCTCAGGAATCTGAACTCCACGAAATTCTAACCAAACGCGATATGCCGCTGCCTCGAATTAATGCCAATATGATTGTAAAAGGAAACGAATTGTATATTTATGGTGGATTGTTGGAATTAAAGAAACAAGATGTTTATCTCAATGACTGCTGGTCCTTCAATTTACTCAAACGGTGTGCGGCTAGAGGGTGAAAAGGGGTTGCATTGAGAAGATGGATGCATATTTTATTTAAGGTTTGGGGTGTTTCTATCTCTTTTTTCTATTTCTAATCTGCTTTCTGCATTTCATTGTGCGTTTTCTTTCACATTTTTAGATTTTATATCGAAGTTTTTAGCAATTTAGAAATGCATACTCCAAGCTGTTGTTCTAATTTTGGATCGATTTTTATTCGAATTTTCTGTTGAAGTCTTTCTAAACGTATGTTATATCATAAGAATACTCCCTGTATGTGTACAGAGAAAGGTGGGATTGTAAGATCTTATCTACTTTGAACCAAACTATTGTAGAATTTGAAGACGATGCATCAAATTCCAGTGATCTCTCATCAGCATACTCAGAGAGTGATGAGAGTTTAAATGACGAAAGTGACAACACTAGCGAAAGAGATTCTCAGTCCGATGTATCTTCTGACGATGATGGGAAATTCCAAGATACTGCGGTATGGTAGTGGTGTATGTGGAGAAATTCTTTTTTTTTATAGGAATATTTCTCAGCTTCTGATACACTCAGGCCTTTTGTTGATGTATGCATGCTTTGTGAATAAAGTGTTTGAATTGTTTTAAAATGAAAAACGTGGGGTGGATAGTAGCGTGTTGCATGAGTTGTATTATTTTGTGGTGTTATCTGCTCAGGTCCCGGAAAATGAAACGATCAATGCACAAGGGTTGGCAAATGCATCAGCTGTAACTGTAGAGAAAAGTCTAAGGCATGATTCTAAAGTGGGAGCAAAATATGATATTCTTTCCTTGATGGTATGTATTTTCGTTGTGCAAATGTTTTGATACAAGCTTTTTGTTGATTTGCAGAAGTGCTCCCTTGTTAATAGCATCTGTGCTGCCTATAATAATGAATCTGACACTTTTTCTGCATGTCTTACCTTATTCGGACTATATTATCGCGTTTAATTGGTTATACTGATTTTGAAAGAATTCTAGTGCATGGAATGATTCTTTATGTCTTTTACTGTTTTCTCTTCAATTCTTTTTAATATTTTTGCAGCAAAAATTGGATTTAAATAATACAGATACAACTCCGCGACGAGATGAAAGCTTGCGGCAATTTTTCTTACGGACAAAGCAGCATTGGATGCACAAAGCAGAAGGTAGTAGGTCTTTGTGTTCATTTTCTTTAAAACAGCATGCGTTATTCTTTTTGGTACATTAACAAACATAAAACAAAGCGTGTTTCATTTGATCTTTGCCTCAACATCGAGATATTGGAATTAAACACTGATACTACAACGAGTGCAACTAGTTTACCAACCTTTTTAATGTCGAGAATGCATGTCTGTGTAATTCTGCAGAGACGAATAATGACATAAGTTCCAAAGAAAAGAAACGATGTGCATTTCAGCTTTCGCAAGAGCGATATAATCAACTTCTTCCGTATCTCCCAGAATTGGAAAAGTATGAGGACCAACAAAATTCCGCAAGCGTAGATTTAGATTAACATCGAAGAATGTAAATACGATAAAACAATCATACTGTATTCTCGATAGAGCATTCCCGTATTCCTTAAGGTACTTATTGTGCTCTCTTGTCGAGAACCTTAAAAGAAAATGATTAGATTACTATTTGGCATAATTTCATAAATTTGTTTTCGTGAACATAGTCTTTGATTCAATTTTTAAGAATAAAGTACAATAACTCCTTGCAGCTTCATCGCCGTACTGGACTAGTTGAAGCTTTCAACTTGGGTGTTAACCATTAAGTAAAATTACAGAGCATTTAGTTATTTTTTCTTTGAACTGAGATGGATGCTTTTGCTTAATTTTTAGCGTAGGTAGGCATTCAACCTGTTCGTTCTTCTCTGTAATCTACTTAAGATGACAAGAATACCTTCTGTTCATTAGCACGGGTAGCACCTTCCGTCGACGACTAATGAATACTCCAGGATTTTTTTCGGGTTGGGTTAAAAAATTGGGATAAAACATTACAAAGGCTGTAGTGCAATTAGAATAAATCATTATGTGATTGCGCATTTCTGAAACTTCTTGTTTTCATGTAGACTTGAGTGATTAATCATCACACAGTAATGCATTTCTATTGGTCCGATTGTGATTCAATAGCTAATCCTTTTAGGACGCTCTTCTTATGTTGAAAATGTGCATAAATGTTGTTGGCTCCCTTCTTTTATGTTGAAACTGCAATAGTAGCCACCTATGAAAGTAGGCATGCACTTGATCAAGCATGCAAATGTTGCCGAAGCCCACAATATAGAAGAAATCTAGATGGTAGTTTGTTCAATGTGTTACCCAGTTGTAATTTTTAGTTTGAGAAGGACTGTGTCCCTTAAGACTGTCGTCCTGTGAATGAATAATTTGTTGTGGACTTTGTAGTACGAACTTACGTGGAAGTTCCGGGATACATGCAAACCGATCAGTGTATGAAAAGATATCCATTGTGAGGGAAGTTAGTGAAAACTAGTAGTTCGAGTACAAACAGTATTATATTTTGCCCAAATGAGTTTGCTATGTATGCAACATGATGAAGCAAACTGCAAAAAGATTAAGTCACATGGAGCATTCCATTCCGTTCAGCTCCTGTTCGATTTTTCCCTTTCTATTTTGAATATAAATGAGTAGTGGATCAAAACAAATGCGCAACCCTTAGAAGCTAAAAATTTAAATTTAGAGATACTAATATGCCTTATTATTATTTGCTGGACTATATGCCATGCTGTTATAAAAGTAGACGTAACTATATTAAGACTAAGCATGGATTAATACCAGAGATTAAAATGAATAAAAGAAAATTCCTTTTTGGAACTAGTAGTGATTCAAAGATGGTTATATTTGATTTACGTTTTCGTATAAATCACGAAGAGAACCCTTAGAAAAATATCAGCTTCAGGGAATTTGCGACAGTATAAAGCCACTTTTTCAAGAGTACCATTCCTTTCATCAATGCTACGCATGCAGTAACGTGATTATTTATTTTATGAAGTAGTTTCGCATTAAACATGCGGCAAGTCTACACCTGGGGATTTTCAAAATACATGCAGTTAACGGAATTGTGCGCCAGCATCACTAAAATCTAGTGAGTGAATCTTGAGTTTAATTACTTGAAAAAGAAATACTGTATACGCCCCTAACTATTCATCAGCTCGAATTTTTAGCAACAATGTATAGCAGCATCTTATGAATATAGAGTAATGTTTTTATATAAATTAATTCCCATCTTTTTTAAGCTGTGCTCCAATTTCTGTGTTTCTTCTCCATAAACGCGTAATGTCAAAAATATTCTAAGTATTTAGCTTGCAATTCTGACACGGATATCACCCAGTATATTTAATGGGTTATTCTTGAGTGTTTGAACAAAAAGTCTTTACAACAAATTAACTTTTCCTGATAGCAGAATCATCGTTTTTTTCAGTAATAAACATTACAGCTGGATTACTGGTAGTTTTGTCAAATCCGACCGTTTATTATTTTTTCACAAGAAATTGTTTTTGTCCCTCTAGCAGTTCTCTTTTGATTCGATATACACTGCCCTATCGTGTGATCTATCAAAACACCGGAGGGAAAAGTGTTAATCTTACATATACTTTATGTGGGTGGGGAAATTACGCTAAAACCTTAAGCGCGGTAACTATTCTTATTTAACTTAAAGAATCCAATTTCGGGACCTATTTTCTCGTATGAACTAATTATTCACTTGGTGAGGGAGTAATTCTTGCGTGTGCGTATCTTTTTTACTTTTGTTGTACCGCGAATTCCAATACTACACACGATACAGATTACATGTACTTACTTTTCGTAAGCTTCAATTGCAGCAACGCCATTTACATACTTGAATTTTCCCTAAATATCATAAAACGTTTAGAAACAATTCCATGAAAAATATTTAGGTTCCGATTTCATAAAAGAAGAAGAATAAAAGTTCTATTTATCTATTTGTTAACTAAAGTGCTTATTGCACTATTGTGGGGCAATCCCGTTGTGAAGGCAAATGAGTGACTTCGTAATGTCATCTGTAGGAGCGCAACGTCTCCAGCTTATACCTAACTTACATTTAGTTTCTACATTCATAAAAAATTACTTCGGCAACAGTTTTCCTCATATACAAAAATAAAAACTTAAAAACTACAGCATATTCGCCGGAACTACAAAAAGTTCTATGCAACGCAAAAGGAAAACATGCATGAATACATAGGGATTAGCACTGCTGACAAACCACGCAAAGTTAGATACGTTTAATGGAGGGCTTTATTTGGATGCAGATTTTTGCATTTACTCAAACGTGGAATTCATATCCATAATTTTTTAGAGATTGAGCCATTCCTATCTGTTAGACAGAAATCTTCAATAAAATTGTTGAAGCATCTTTTGCTTGTTGACGTCGGTACGCTACTATGACTGAGAGACAGATATATTTCTCTCTTAAACGGTTTTGTAGGAATTTCCCCCACGTAACAATGAAAGAGTAGCTCTAAAACATTTTTGCATAGGGTACCACCTTCATTTCATGGAACGTGCGCTTCTCCTCTTCATCGGGTTGCTTTAGGGACATACATGGTAATGGCCGGAACATATTCCTTGTTGGCAAGAAAATGCAATATTTTCTTCACTGTTGCATATTCCAGACGAAGTTACCGCTGTTTTAGTAGTGCTACATTTCGTCACAATATATGCACAAACGAATGGACGGCTTACCCTGGCGAATTACGCAAACGCCGACCGCGAGATACTCTTTCATTCTCTCAGTTACCTCCTCGAAATTATCAGCGTAATCACGACTCAAATAGCTATGGTAGTTCTGTGCAAACTGAACTATTCGATCCGGGATGCCCATTTTGTCGAGGAAATGAAACCTCTTTACCTAATAAACTGCTTGCGTTCCAACGTCGGAAAACCAAAGATGTTCCGATGCCACTTTCATCGGAGCATCTACACAATGTAAATGATCAGGCTGATGATTGCATTTTTGAAGAAGCTCCATACGGGGCTTGCACTCCTGATGACGAATTAATTGTGCTACCTAATAAATATCCTGTTGTCTCTCCTTCACATTGTATTTTAGATCCAGAGCAATATGGAGCAGAAGAATATCTAGAGGAGCCATTCTCACATTGTGATCTATTAGTTGATTGTTTTCATGTTGCACGCAAGAATGGAAACCTAAAGACTAGTGTCGCTGCAGCTGGCTTCCATGAAACTATTGTGGATAGTCGAGTGCACCATTTTCCAATGAAAAAGCAAGATGATTTATACTGGCGGATGCTTTTCACCGCATTTCGGAACAGAATACTGAGATTTTCAGACATTCCACTTATTCAAAGTATTCTCTGCTTTAAAAATGTTGGCCCTTTAGCGGGGGCATCTATGATTCATCCTCATAGCCAGCTTGTTGCACTTCCTATTATACCGGAACAGCAATTGAAACTGCATCATCATGCACTAGATTATTATAATTCGCATAGTCGATGCCTTTTCTGTGATTATATTCAATCTGAATTGCAAGAAAAATCGAGGATTGTTGATGAATGTGACAAATTGGTTGCAGTTGTACCTTATGCAGCTTCTCTTCCATATCAGATATACATCTTTCCAAAACAGCATTTGCATCAATTTTCGGTAGTGGACGATAGCATGCTAAAAGCACTCGGAAACATGTTGGAGAGCGTGTATTCTAGGCTTAATTGTCTTTTGAAAGATCCAAATTACAATCTCATACTGAGAAATTCTTACTTTCCTAGAAGCAATCACAAAATCTTGCATCCGCAATTTTACTACCATTGGCATATTGAAATATATCCCAGATTAGATAGTTGGCCCGTTGCTGGATTTGAATTTGGTAGTGGAATCATGTGCAACTCTCATTTTCCAGAGGAAGATTCTTTGGCATTACAAACGTGTACACTTTTGGATCATCGAGTGTGGTAATAAAGCACAAATTTTTTTTTTTCAAAGCAAATGTATCTCGTCTCATTTTTTAATATAGTAGTAAAAATACCAGATACGTTCATACAACCGGATCGCATTTGGAAGTTTATTAGTTGGTTTTCGTTCACTAAAATGTTTTCATCTTCAAAGCTGATGATGTTATAAGTAGAGATTAGCTTGAATCTACTTTTATGACAACGACTACTGTTGTGTCATACTACTGAATTATTCAAGGTTCTATACAATACTTTTTTTTACTATGGTACGAAGTAGTGCTGTTTGCTACATATATCTGAGTAGAAGGGGATGGATCCTAAATATTGCCACACCAGTGAACGTGGATTATATTAGTTCAAATTAATTCCAAACTTTAAATGAAACTTTCATTTAGCTATTAGTTACAAATGCTGTATAGAAAAAGGAAAATAAAAAAGGTAAAGGTTGTGTCCGTTACACGATGTTTTATCTTGAATAGGGAAGGATTGCTCTGAATACGCTTAATGAACAAAAGAAATACGACTTGATTACCCACCGTAAGATATCAAATCATACTGTACGTAAATTTTGCAGTAGCGAAATAGAAAAAAAAATACTAAGGGATGAAAACCTCTATATGAATTGAAAAGGTGTTAAGCAAGTATGGTATCTACTTCTAATTCTTTAGAGTTGAAACTCCCAGTAGGCTATACATTCGCAAGGTAATGATAAATCAATTACATACAATGCAAGGAAAATGATCGTGGATTTTTTATATGATTAAAAGTTTCTATGCAAAATATATCATACTTCAACCATTGCAGATAAGGCATAACAGTATAGCTGGCACTTTAGAAAACATAAGCTGAAGAAAACATCAACACATATAATATTAAAAAAAGCTATTTGCTCGGTCTGCAGTATGTTTTTTAAATAATCGTTATTTAGCAGCGAACTATACTAAACTATATGATTCAATAATTTCACGATTAAAAAATTAGTCAGCCTTTGGGATTTAATTAATGGTTTATAATGTAAAGCATACAGTAATGTGCGTTTGTCTCTAAAAGTTGCTTTAATATATTTGCCTTGCAATGCTCTACAAATAGTTGTACTTATTACTTGATAAAAATTAGTTAGAGTTGCAAAGGTGAATTTTTTCATTAACGCATGTCTCAAAATTGAAGAAGAAACTACAATTTTGGTTATGTCAATAAATCGTTTAATTCTTTTAAAAGATAAAAAAATTTCGAAAGAATATCTAACAGTATATGGTTTACAATCATCAAGACAGTATTGTTTTATGAGTGAGTAGAAAAAAAAAGGAAAGCAAATAAAATTCTTTCAGAAATAATCGAGCAAGCATTAGAAATAAGAAATAAAGGTTATGTAGGTTAGTATACCGTAACAAATTGTTTTAAATGCACGATTTCAATTGTTAAGACCTCTGTTGTTCACTTTATTGTGATGTAGCTCTTTGATACTACATTGCATGCTAACCACTGCTATTTTACATTATTGCAGATAAAATAATATTTATTAATATACATTATTTCGATCGAACTACATATTTTATGCAGCACTCTGTGTATACGATGTAAGCCGTTTTAGGCTGAAAATGTAATTCGGCGTAATCTTTTATATTGCATCTGCCTGTTGGGATTAATCGCCTCCGGTTACTAATCCTTATTGTGTGAACACTTGGATAATTGAGTGAGGAATCTTAATAACAATGGTTTTTAGAAAGAGTGGGTCCATTTTTGTAAACATTCTATACGATACCGGTTTCATTTGATTGCTTAAATAATAAAATCTTTTATTTTTAAAAACTTATTCTTGGAACCTAGAGCTTTCAAGGGTTTCAATCTCTTCAATGGTTTTGTTTGCAGCGACGTAGCTGAAAGACGTCCAATATTTCGACTAGGCAATTGCTAACCTCTCTTCATTCTTTTTATCTGTTCTGTCCGGTTAGATAGTAGAGTAAGGCTTATCTCAACAAGATCACGTGTCACTACAGTGCATTCTATCCTATTATTGTAACAGATTCATGTCGATGTGAGCTTTGATCTCCACTTCCTTAGTTAATGATCACTCATTCTTGCTTTAGCGCACTTCATTACTAGGCTGCATCCAACAACTCCGTATAGCTGAAGAAGCACATGTACAAAAAAGAAAGGTAATAGAACACACTTTTTTACTAGCGCATCTTAGCAAAAAAATGAATAGAAAGTACCAGTACTAGTACCCGTCCTGATATAATTCTCCTATCCCATACAAAAAAGGTACTTCGCAACCAAAAACATGTAAAATTCCTGGAAATTGTTATCTGGTTGTGCAGTGCAATTTGCGCACCGACTCTGCACATTCAATTCATGATAATGCTCTAAAATTTCTCGCTGGGGAGCATACTTTCGTTTCGCAGTTTTACCCCGCTACGAAATAAATTTTTCAAACGAGAGGAAAAAAACTTTCCCGCACATATTGAAGTGACATTCCATTAGGAATATAAACTGGAAACGTTATGAAATATATCTTTTTGAAATAGGCAGCTTGTTTGCAATGCAACATTTACCAAGTGAAATTATAGTTACCAGTTGAATCGCTTCCTCAGTATTTCGTTGTGGTCAGCCGCACTTGCTCGGGTAACCCAGCAAACACTGAAGCAACCCTTGCGCGCAGTCATAGTGAAGAGTTAAGGATTCCAATCTTGAGGTGCCTTGTGATCCCATTCAAGAGAAAATTACATTTTTTTCAATTGTCCTCTACTTGATATAAACAAAAGGACAGATGTAAGTCGGTTTTGCTACAACCACAACCTTCCATTCATCGTTTATGTTAACTGCTGTTTTTTTTAAACAAAACAAATATCCTCTCCTAAGTGGTCTTCGAAGGGTATATGTACATTGCATTGCGTTTGCTCTGGAGCTTTAGCGTGTGATTATCTACTTTGATTGTTGAGACGATACATAGATAGCTTCTCTTTCTAATCGTTGTTTATTCCTTTGTAAACAATTCATATATCTAGCAGATCCCAGCTTGGATACGTAGGTGCTGGAAGGGGGCCGTGCTAAATTTAATTCGAGAATACATTTCTATTAAAAGTAGAACAGCAGCTTGCACAAAAAGTTATGACTCGTGTAGTGTTTTCAAAATGAAAGTCTACTATGCGGTAGCGTTTGCTTTCGTGTTATCATTTTTAACAAACACACAGTCCAGCAATGCCCTGTTTACGTTATCCCACCCAAATTCTGAACAATGCTTTTATTTCTATGCTGATGAGGGGAAGAAGCTTATTGGGTAAGTCATTGAAGGAACCCTTGTAATAGCAATTTTAGAATTAACCACAAAACCTGATATGGTGAAGGTTAGGCGTAGAGCGTGAGCATTTGTGTATTTCTCCCTCGCTATGCTTGTATGGGAAAATGTTGGAACGATACATTGCATGGTCTGCTGTATGGATGGTGCAAATACTTCTAAATGGCTTTCTACGCGTTATTCTATCTTCTGATTTATTTTTTAGTGTTGGAGGAAATTACATTTTAAAGTATATGAAAAGAAAACGTAGGTTTACAACTTGTCTTGTGCATTCAAAGAAGAGTTACCACTGTTTAATAGTAGGGTTTTATTTGAAAATAAACACATAGCATGATGCAACTTTATAGTATGACATGGGTAGAATGCACATCTTTTTCAAGTGTGCGTTAGCTCTTCCTTTCTATAGTTTATGTGCGTTTTATATGATCGCCTCTTACTTTTAGAAAAGACAATCCATTTTACCCTTTCCTACATGATTACCTAATAGAGAAGAGTACAAATTTTTGTGGACGCACATACACTGCTGCTACTATTTTCTTGTAGGAATTACGAAACGTTTCGACATCCCCATCAAGTTGAAGCGCAAATAGCTTACCGTACTGATGCTTTTAATGGAAGTAATGTAGATGCATTACTGTCCAAAGGTGATGTAATTCATATAGTTGACGATGCTTCGACAAAATTTAGTCTTACGGTAAGCAAAGGCGCCCTCTATATAACATTTGCTTTTATTTTTTGCCCCGTTTCTTCGCCTCCTTTAGGTTTTATCGTCCCCTAATTCCTCTTCTTTTTCACCTGTTTTTGTTGCAATTTTCTGATTTTTGTGTTGTCTGTATACATTCACTAGTGATGCCTGAAAGGCTATGCTTTTCCTATAAGAAGGGAATAAATTTTTTAAGGCTGTAATAAAACTAAGGTATATGTGCAGCAGTTAACCACATAGTGTATATATCATTTTTGAGGAGACATATCTCATTTAATAGCTTTTTGTGTTTTTAAATTTCTCTGTGTTGTCAGTTTAAGAGGACGGGTTACTATAGTTTCTGTATTATTAATTACGTTGAGGGTGCTAAACCACTATCCGTGTTCAATCTACATGTGGTAAGTCAATACGAGTTGGTTACACCCGAAGAAATCGCCTCAAGTGGAGATTCTGCGGAATCTATTCGTATGGGATCACAATTACTCGAGAAAATTCTAATTTTGCATGACCAACAAGAGGATCACTTGATACGGTAATCTGTTCTTGATTTTTTTTATCCTTTTTCTGAAGACCTGTTTGTTTTTTGAATACGAAGTATTATTACTTTGCTAATATAGTATATATGTAGTGTGTTCTTTCTCCAATTCACACTTTCATGCTCATCCCACTCCCCCACCACGCTTGGCATTCCTTACCCCTCACACCTTCCTTTTAATTACTGAAAATATTTCTCTATCAACTTGAGTTCTCACTGTTTCATTGTGTATATTTCTTTACAGAGATACCCTCTATCAATCGTTTTCATCAGCGAGCAGGCGTCGTTTAATGTGGTGGAATAGTATAAGACTCCTTGTGATTATTCTCATTTTTGTTCTTCAATTACTCTATATGCGTTCATTTTTTGAAATAAAAACAATCGTTTGATACTCAACTCCGCCTTCCCGCCTTGGCCTACTTTTTTGAGCACGTCTTGTAGTAAAAACCTTTCTTCTCCCTCTTCTCAAATGTTTGCGCTATAGAGTGTTTGATAAGATAGTTGTTTGAAAATTTTACGATAAAACTGAAAAAGGAAACACATTGTTAAGATGAGAAACCCTCCCTCTTCCTTTGTATTTCTTTCGATAAACTATACATAATGCAAATACGTGTGGTTAAAAGCGAATAAAGTTTTTAAAAAACTATATACAGTTAAAGTTTACTACTTTCATTTTGTGGGATACTTGGCAGTCAATAGGCTTTGTCTATTAAAAATAGAGAACCTCTTGTGCATTTTAAACAGATAGATTTTTAAGAGTGAGAGAAGGCAGGTATTCTCAGTCTCTATTCAAACAACACACACAATCCCACTAGCCACACGTGTCTCTGTATACGTAGAAATTTCACCTTTAAGGGTCTAATAATAGCCTTTCAGTTTCTCCTTTATGTAAGGATTAAAAAGTATCTTTAAATTTTTTTTGAAAACGAATAAAAATGGGATGCATCACACTCTCCAGAGAGAGTAGAACGTTCACATTTACTCGTCCTCACGAATGGAATTTTCAATGATACGCATCAAATTGGGATTTTCTAATGCAGCACAAACACGTTCTTTATCGTTGATTTGCTTTGTTACGCCTTCTACATCATCATGTGAATTTTCTTGCAAAGCAATGTCTACTTTATATTGAAACCGATCAAACTCTAATTCTAATTTTCTCCGTATACTTAAGCCAATCAATGAGGCCAAGGAGCAATGCATCGTTGTAGGCTTAAATGTCACAGTGATGAGGTGGAAAATATCCTCAGAGGAGCCTTCACTTACTTTTATAGAAGCAGGATGAACTACACCTAGATTCTCTGTTTTTAAAAAAATACGCAGGTGCAAAGAAATTATAAAAGGAGAGTGTAAGAAAGAGTAAAGAAAAAATGGAGGAAGAAGAATCATTGAGGATGAGTTGAGAAAAATTAATGGAAGAAGAAACAAGTGCGAGGAAAACGAGTAGAAAGCGCATTCCGCAAAACTAGAATAAAGAAATCTTCGTATATCATATTGAAAAAAAATTTTCCGCCTATATTTTATAGGGAGCCAAACGATAACAAAAAAAAAGGTATTTCTAATTTTTCTTTCAAAACAATATATGCATAAAAAAATACATCAAATGATAAAAAAGATTGAAAGTAATGCACAACAGAATTTAAACTTTCCAATGAAACCGAACCAAAATAATTAAAGCCAAAAAGATGTAAAATGCAAACTGAGATAATACTGCTGCATTTTTAAGTCTTCATTTTTTTACTATAGCTTTACCAACGCAAATGTAATGCGTCTCAATTACAATTGTATGATCGAAACTTTTCCTAATTTTGTATTTTTTTCATAGTTTTGAAAACTCTAATTTGCTTTTAAGATTTCTCAGAGACTGTATGTAATTCTCTCATTTCTTCGCCTTTCCTTCTTCATAAACTTACCCAATGTATACAGAGGGAATTCTGGGTCTCGAATAGTTTTGACTGTTTCATAGATATCTTCTTCCAGAGGAGAAGCAAAGACATAATCAATTGGTGAATCCACCAGAGGTGGAAGATATGGCTGGAGAGACTCATACGCCATTCAAAAAGAGTATCCCAAACGTGATAAAAAATAAATAGAAACCTTTTTAATTCAAATTCTATTAAAAATCTTCTCCTTAAATTATCAAAAGCTACGTTCCACAAAAACATGTTTCTCTAAAGTATGAGAGAAGTACTCAACTATAAAAAAAAACATGCTCCTTCTTGGGTCGTTTTAAAGGGGAGAAGAAATCGCCACCAAGAAAGTACCTGACAATAAAAACAAGTTACATCCTCGTGTTTCTGCAAGAAAAATTTTCTTTAAAGTGCTGTATATTCGCTAAAACAAATCTTTTATTTTTCTCTTTTTATTTTCTTAAAAAATTTTCAGACAATGTATCTCTCTCTTTTCCATTCCCGCCTCATTTCCCCCTTACTCCAAACGCAAAACATTGCACCCCATTTTTTTTCTGAATACATTTATCTCTCTCTGCCTACTTCATTTCTCTCTCCCACCTCGTTTCAAGTAATTTATTCTAGATTACTAAATTACAGATATAACACACACTTGTATTTCAGGTAATTTTGTTTCAAAATTCAAGAATAAATCTTCCTTCTTTCTTCGTAATATTCCACCCAAAAAAAAACTTACAAGCAGGTGGAGCCGTTATCTCGCCTGTTACAGTACAACTCAAACCTAAATGAGAAAGAGCTCCTCGAATGATTTCACTAACAAAAAAAATATAAAATAAAGGATTCTTCGACAGAGAGGTAGCCTGAAAACCAGGACAAAAACATATAGCGGTTCTATGTACATACCAACCCACAAAATTCATGAAAACGTTGAGAAAACATGCGAGGAATCCATTAAAAATGTCTACATGTATACTTCAAGCTTAAAAACTTTCAATTTCTCCTCTTTATTCAACATTCTGTGTTTTAAAAAAAGGGTAAGGAACCCAGAATTTGAAGAGGAACAAGAGGAAAAACTGAAATTTATACAAGTCTTTATTTTTGTTATCCTTCAGTGTTTTGCTTCGTTTCTTACAGCCTTTTTGTGGTATGTTTCTGATACACATTCTCTGCTTCCTCTATGTTACCTACCATCTTTCACACATATTTTAAAATATTAGAAAATACAACCTTTTGTACCATAAAAACTCCAAAAAACTAACAGCGAACATCATGCAATAATAGTACATACGTCTGGCTGAGAAATAACTTTCAATTCTGATGAAGGAAGTACAGAACTATCAGAAGAGGAGAAGGATGCAGCAGGAAATTCCTTCAACCACGGCAATGAATTTTCAATGATAACGAAATCACCCTGAGATAAAAATAATAAAAATTGATTATCATATAATTTTAACCTTGCAATTAAAATTACCCGATGTTTCTCTCATAAATTGCAAATACATACAGCCACCTCTCTCCTTCATCAAAATATAGATGGAATTGAAAACAGAAAGGTTATGTTTAGGTTAAGTAGTTTCCTTTATAAATAAGACTATCATATTCTCCGCAATAATCAAAAACATGCCATTAAATAAGTAAGCAGCCTCGCGTGAAATATGCGGAAGAATATATGAATATCTACAATTAGGTATCAGTCAAATGATATTTTCACGTTTTTTGATAGCATCGATCATTTCATAGTTTGTGTTTTCCTTTGATGTTTTGTTACAATACCTCACTTCTTTGTTTTCTTTAGCTCTTGCTTCTATTATGTCCAGATCTGTTTTCTCATTTCCTTCTTGTTCTTGCCACTATCAACAACATACCCCACCCTTCTTTGTTGTACATAAATCTAGAAACTGCTATCATGAGAAGACACACAGAGATTACACTTTCCGACCAACCTTTTGATTCGTTTGTAACCGATCCGCCTGCTTTCGAAATAAAAAATTCCACAAGTCCTTGCAAATAAATTTCAATATTTCTCGTTTTTCAGAAAAACGTAAGCGATTTGTTAAACTCAACCTGAAAATACCAACCCCAGAAAAAACTTCTTTGTGACATTAAAAGAAACAAGTCGTAATATTGAAAAACAAAGATACGTCAAGGTATTGTGGAGAAACTGTACAAATCAAAATCTATCAATTACCAGTGGAAAAAATAAAAACAGAAAAACCACTCTCTATTCTTTATGCTGGCCAAATTCGTTGATGATCGATTTAAAGAGCTGCGTTTTTCGTCATGAAAGTCCGACCAGACACCGACGAAAGTGCACTTTTCATGCCACTCTCCCACTTCAAATCACAATTATGAAAAATATGCATGTTTATACATACAAACCTCTATAGTGCTGTTACTACAAAAAAATGTGTTGGAAACTACTTCTGAATGTCAGAGGAAAGGATTCAGAAAAAGGAGCAAAGGTTAACGTTGAGGAGGTATAGGAAAACCATCACAAGGCTCTCTATGGAATCATTTTCCCACATTGTGCATCAATGGGGTATGTACATCAAGCACCACTACGTATGTGATATGATTTTAGTATGCACCTTTACAGAAAAAGTAACAACATTTGTCACTATCCCACAACTTCCGAAAATATGCAGAATGGTTACATTAACACTGCATTGCCTCTAATATGATATTGATCGCAAAATTTTACTCCTTTATTCCGCTTGAACAAAATGCTTACCATTCTACCACCCGGAAGCCAATTGGATATCCAATATCTTCAAGAAGATGTTGCAACTCCTCACGATCCCCACCACAGCGATTTGCAGAATAAAGAATAATCTCTTGGATCAGCAAAAGGAAAGATGTTGAATCAGCCACAACAGAAACAGTTGAAGGAGGCACGGCCATTTTCTACTTACGGTATGAACAATTTTTCTCCATTCACGTATGGCAAGGAAGAGTGGGATAGGTTTAATTAAAATTGCGGAATGGGAAGCAAAACAGAAACGTAGTTACCGAAAAACGGGAATAAGAATGATGCTGAACAAAAGAAGCAGAACAAAACTTTTAATATTCCTTCTCCTAGAAAAGATTTTCAGGAAAAATGAGAAGCGAAGGCGATGCGAACAAAAAACTATCTTTTCATTTTTTTCATCCTACGTGGAAGTTGTCTTGAATTTAAAGTCAGCCTAGAAATTGTTGGGACGGTAAAATCTAGCAGTGCGAGGTGATTTACCTACAGATGTGCTGAATTTTTCAACTGAAATACTTCAAAAATCGACAAGAACACAAAAAGTTCGAAAAACGCATGGACTTTTTGAAAAAAAAAAATAGAATGGTAGTTTTGATCATTTTAAGATTCTTGTGCACTGGCTGACATATGTATTTAGCAACTGCGTGATTATTATCTGAAGAATTGTACAGAAGCGTAATCTTATTTGGCAAAAAACTAAAACTATCTGACTTAGTCTAAGCAATTGGCCCCTTAAATTCTTCATATTGACTTATTGCAAACGAAAACAGGTAACTCTATAGCAATTGACCGCTAATTTAAGGTCAAATTCATAACCAGACAAATGCATTCAAACCAGCGTCTAATGCAAAGTACTGAAATTTTATATAGCAAAATGGATGCAAGAATACATATTTTTCAGACGAACACGCATTCGATTGTCGCTTTAGTAATCTTTTAATATTTTTATTCTTGAAAACTGTTAATTTTGTATTTTCTTGGTGTATGGCAATTACTACAGTACTAAAGTCTGACTCCAAAACCCTTAGCAGTTTTACGTTACAGTCCAATCGTCACCAAAAATTAAAAAACACGTAAAAAAACACTTTTCTCCATTCCCAAAGAAGTTATTAAAGGTTCCGCACCTAAAGTTTTTTCTTATCTTGCAAGCTCTTTTCAGCCATTCTACGGAATGGCTGAAAAGAGCTTGCTCAAAGTATTCATAGCTGCTCCCAATGTTTCGTATAACAGAAAAGATGAAAATCTGAACAATTTAATAGAAAAAGCTTGCTATTTCAATTTTATGCTATAATACAAAAGAATACAGTCTAATAGTTCTAGCAAAAGTAGTTGTATGATATTAACTCTACACAAAATGTATTCAAAAATCTTCATGTCAGCAGATGATATTAAAACAAATGAGTTGTTTTATTTGTTTGGAGTGACTTCACTAAGCCATTGCGCAGATTACCTTGAAGCAGCCTTTAATTCCTGCCTAAACTATTGAATTAGCTTGATTTTATATTATTTTAAATAGCAATCACAAAAGCATGAGTTCATTAAGCAAAGAAATATTAGCAACCTGAGACGCCTTGCTAAGGCAATTGGTTTAATTTGCCAAATATACCAGAATAAATTTAGCTCAAATAATGATGCCTGAGAAAATGTATTACATTTTATGCAAAAAAGAATCCTCGTTAAGGAGGCATATTGAATAAATTCGCAATTGCAATACAAGAAGTTACTTAGAGTTGTTTGCTTCCCATTAGAACAAACAGTGGCTTTTTCGACAAAATTTGAAAGCCAGCAATTTGCAGATTCTAGCAATAAGTTAAGCAATTTATTATGATGTAAATGCAAAAACAAATTTTATACTGCTTTTAATGCGTTTAATATCTACATCATTTTTTATTAGTTTATTTTAAATTCTTGGAAAGTTGTCATTTGACCGAATAACTTTTACTAAAGATTAAAACTAAGTTTGCTTAGGTGTATCGTTATGAATTAAAAGCTTAAAATGTCAAAAGTATATTCTACTTAATATATATTTTGAGCAGCTCTTATTGCTGTTTATTCAATATTTTCTAAACGTAAATACACACTATGTTTTGGATGAAAACAAGCATGTGTTTTATTATTAAAACATGCTTACATACTACGTATTCATGATGAATAATGATATGAAAAACTGCTCTACTAAATAAAACTTCATTTTTTTTGAATTTCTTCATTAAAATATAGTATTTCAGCCATCAATTATTTCCAAATTATTAAGGTTCAATGAAACTATGGCCAACTTCAATATACTTAATTCCCGAATATTATTTGCTGCAGCGAAATGCTTACAGTATGCTTCAGAAGTGTACTAAAGAGGGGATTAATTTATTACATTAGATTGTTAAATCTCAGCATCAATCAGTTTCTCTTTTCTCCACAAAAAAATTAAATACATCTGATACATTTTTGTCCGTTAAATAATACAGTCTAACCCAAAAAGTTATCTTGCATTGTAAACCCTTCAAGTTTCCCAATAGGAAGAGTTATAACAAAGCTAAATCCAAGAAATTTTATATAGTAATCGTTTCACTATAGCTCCTTTCATCCCATGTCGTTTATCGGCTTGATTAAATTAAATCTCTCCTAGTTTTTTTTGAAAAACAGGAAAACAGGAAAAAGTGATACTAAATTAATAAATTTGTGATTTCCCAATTTGTAGGAAAAAAAGGAATTTCTGACACACCAAAGTAATAACATTTTTCATTTTTTTGAGTAGAAGTGCTAAATGATTCACTGGTCTGTGTTTGTCTAAAGCTATGTTTCTGTTGTAAAAGAAAGATTGATGACAGAGCATTGAGAAAAACTAGTTTGTTAATATATGTATGGAAGCCTGATTTTCTAATATTAAGTATAGAATTGTTTCACGCAGGTTTAAGATATACAATTAAAAACTTTCTTTTACTCGTAACCTAAATACTGTAAAAATTGTTTTAATCTAACGTTTCCTTAAAAAGTACAAGTTTGCATTCTCTTACCAAATTTTATGAACATGAGATTTCGTTAATTTTCTTTCCTGGGAGGAAGTTGCAACAACTTAATTGTCATATGACATATAGCATTCCTTACTGCAATATCTTTCGGTTATGCAATTTTTGCTTCATTACAAGTAAAAAAACCTACAAGTAGACGGTTATATTTCATAGTAATTATCACATAGTTATGCGCAACAATTCCATATCTGTTAGCCGTGTAACCAGAGAGAAAAGGAAATAAGTTAGAAGTTTGCGTTAAAATAAATGAAGGAATAATCACTTTCTCGTTGTGGCATAAATACTATTTGCTTTGCAATATTGATGTAACTAAACATATTTGTTTTCATGAAACCGTGATATAGGTGAACTTAATAAAATACATTCTGCAGGACATTCCAAATTGAGTATTAAGAACTTGGCAGTAACAGCTTGGCGCCCTATGGATCAGCCTCTAGGTGAAATGCTTCCAAAGTTTGTATTAAAAGTTGATTTGATGTTAAGGATCTACAAGCATGCCAGATTCGTAAATTTTATAGCTTCAATGATGAAAAGAAGTAAGCAATATTACGAATGCTGGTATCATTTTTCGACGCAATGACTAATATACGAGTGGTACTCTTGAAAATAATTTCCAGAATGCAATAAATTCTGTTTGTGGAATAGAAATTTTTGCTTTCAAAAGAAGTTAAAATTTTTCTACTACAGAAAGATATGAGTAATAGTATATATGGTGTATTGAATTTTCAGGAATTTGATAATTTATTGGAAAAAAAGGTGATCTTTATATGTTAGGCCCGCAAATTTTGAAGGGCTGCGAAATAAAACCTAGACAATTATGGCTGCTACTCAATCAATTATTTACTGTATTCTTTTTCAGCGAAAATTTAGAAGCAAAAATAATTTTGTGCCTGTTACTTCCAGCTGGGTTCCGTTTCTTTGTAAAGGTTATAAAGCAGGTGGTTCAATGCGTCGTTTTGTGTGCTGGTTTAATATATACGACAGTTGAGCAAACTGCACATTTCGCCCGCGTACTCTTTCAATTGTAACATTAAAAAATAGCAAAATTAAGTTTTTGGGGCGCATCATTTAATCTGGTTTCGAATTCCTGCAAGCATATTTACCGGAGACCGTGCGCACAAGCGTATTCCGCTACAGGGTAAATTATGAAATTTTGAACCAATTTACTGCTCAAATGATAGCAATGTTCGTTCGAAAGACACCATTACGTGCGGTTCATCAATGCGAAATTTAGAAAAGAAAATTTACTGTTTGTTCACAATTTTTTGGAAATTCTTGCGCGAGAGAAATTTATAAATCTAGCTTTTGTATCTTGTGGTGTGTGCCAACTTTTTTGAGCAAATATGATGGCGATATGAGTTATTCATAGAGAGTTAACGCTTCTACTTAAATATATAAATTGTATCCAAGTTTCTTCCAATTTTGACCGCATTCTGGACAGAAACAGTGACCGGTGGTGTATTCAAATGGTACTGCTCCTTGTTTCTATTGTTTTTTCAAGTTCAAACAATAGATATTCTTGGAATATGAAGAGCATTATGGAATGATCATGTTTTAGAAAACGTTTTCGGTTGTATATTTCTGAAATACTGATATAAATATAGTTGCTTCTTCAAAGAATAAGTGTGCTTTATCGTGTGACTTCTTCCATCACGTATTCCTCAATATCTATCTCCGATGCGATTCTGTTACATACTGTGCGATTTGCCGGTTCAAGTTTACTTAATCAAACCCAATGTGGTTCATGTAATGATAGTGTTTCAATTTTTGTTTTAGTTAATTTATGTTACTCTTTTGAGGCTATTTTTTTTTATATTGAAGTTATGTGGATAAATGACAAGAAAAAGTGAAATTGCGGCATCTTGTTTTTCTGATATTTCTTGTTTGCACAATACATTTGCGGAACCTTTACGATGAAATTTTTATGACTTCCAAACAAGTTCATTCTTGTGGAACCACATGGCTTGTACTTGCGGAACGCAAAGTACTTTTTATCATAAATGAGAAACTTTCCACAAGTTTCTTGTTGGAGGAACATTTTTTAAAATAGGATGAAATTTGTATTTAGATCGCTAGAAAATTTGGCATTTTCTGTCACCAAAATGGCCTCTGTTTATATGCTTTGTATGAACTCTGGTAGAAACTTCTACCAATTACATACAGATTCTATTTTTTGCTGACTTTGAAAGAGAACTGGAATGATATGTGTGAAAGACCACCTGATCGTAGCCTTGTAGCTTTTATAAAGGATTATATGTGAAATGCTAGAGAAAATTGTTGATGCATCAAATTTTTACAAGAAGTCTTGCTTGTCATCTTTCAATCATTTCTGTTCAAACGTTCTAAACCCCGCATCTACTAGTATCTCTCCCCGTTTGGGGTGTGGTATAGCTTCATGGGTCTCTATATTTCTCTGTACTGGCCCTAAAACAGCTGTATTGATTCACTACTTCAGCACAGTCTCTATTTTTTGTGTTAACATTTTTCATGGATTGTTGCTCCCTGAGTGCCTCACAAAAAATACCATTTTTTGAGTAGTGTGAAGTTCGTATATTGACATCATGGCGTTATCTTCATCAGATGAAGACAGACCTCTTGAGGCTTCTCTCTTCCCAATTTCTTCTCCTAGTGAACCACTACCCTTTACTTCCTCTGCGATTGCACTGTGCACACCCTCACCGAGGACCCCTAATAGTAATAGTGAAGACTCAGCGGAAGATGATAATGGAGAGACAAACCGTTCCTTTCCTCAATCTAAAGAGACTGCTGTACCATGCTGTACATCTACCTTGCTTACTATATTCAAGATATTCCATAAAAAGCAAAGTGTTGTCAAACTAATTGAAAAAGGATTTACACGCTATACAAGAATTGTCTATATGTATGCTTGGCTGGTAAGAAATTTACAAAATAGGCTGACTAAAGTCATTTTCTTAAGATGATTTTGATTTGTTTTCTTTTATGAGGAGAAATAACAGCTGATGCACCCAGTTTATGTTTTTAAAAAGGAGAGATGACTTTTATCTAAAGGCTAACATTTTTTCTTTTCATATTGCTGGATTAGGAGTTGAGGAAAGGGCAGTATTGTTTACACTATTTATATATCTAGCTGAATTCTTTTCTGTTCTCCTTTTTACTTGATTCATTGCTTTTATCTCTGTACTTTTAGTTTATACTTATTCCTACATTCATCACCCTTCTATTTTCAACGGGGTTCTATTTTCGCCGCGTGGTAACGAGTGGGATACGACAGTATACAACTGGCTATGGAGAATCCCTTGAGGTAACCTCTCTATTACTAATAAAATATTTAGTTTTTTGTGTTCATAAAGGAAGTCTATGCTTAGAATGCAGTTTACATGGCTTAACCTAGAGAGAGAAGGGAGATTGAAGGAATTAAAAAAATTAAAAGAAAACCCCAAATAGAGAAGAGAGAAAGATTGAAATTTTTAAGTTTAGCATGAAATACGAAGCGAGTGTGCTATACAAGATATTGGAACTCTATAATCGAGCAAAAAAAATAGAAGATTTCTTTAGGATGTGCACTCTTTATACATGTCAAGCAGAATACAAAAGTTTCGGATAGCTTGAAGAAAATGAAGTGTATTTAATCAAATCTTAGTTTTTTTAAATCGTTGAGAGGAACTCTTTTTATGTATTTACTTCTGATCAAAAGTGTTGGTTGCTCCTCAATGAGAAAAAAACAAACAAACTAAATCATGAGCTTGAAAGCAATTTTGCAAAGGTTTTGTTCCTTTATATTTATCTCGAATAGATGCTACTTTAACAATCTCTCTGAATTTTCTACTATTTAGAACTCGAGATTTTGTACATTCTAGAAACCTGCTTAACTTTTCTTTTTTTTAATCTTTTCTGCTTTGTATATAAGCTGAAAACGTGATGTTTTCTCCTCTGCTCTGTGCATGGGTGTCATAAAGCGTAGAAATTTGCAATGAAGATTTCTAATTTTATAAAAAGACTTCACATGCCCTTCAAAAACTGTATTTTTTTGACTCTCTCTGTTTTTGGAAAGTCGGGTGAAAAATTGTATACATTTTTTTACAGGCAGAACATGTCTACACGTCGCTGTTTTCTACGTTACAAGCCAGAAATGAAGAAATTTTGATTCAAAGTGTAAATGGGAAAAATCTTTTGACGCACACATTTTTAAATGATTTGTGGACATTTCATCTTGGAATTTTGGATATTCGTGTTAACAAAACGAGTGTGGATCGTGCAGCTCGAAATCCCTTCCCTTGGCATGTCTATCGAATACAGAATCCCACTCCAAAACCTGACTTTGGTTCGCTTGCTCAGCCAGAAATCGCTTCTTCTGCCTCCAACTTTTTTTCCTACTCTACAGGTACGCCCACACCCTCCCCGATTTTGAAGTTTTCATCTTCTTCTACTTTCTCCATAGCTCCAAACTTTCTCAAAAACAGCTCAGAGATAGGAGAGGAGACGTCGTTTCTTTCCTTTGATAAAACAGTTGACCATGCCTTTACTTCTGAGCCCAACTTTACTGAAGAAAAAAATAGAAAAACTTCAGAACGTCAGCTGCAAGTAGAGGAGGCTTCCATGGCGTGTACTGTGTCTTCTGCATCTATAAGTGATCAACTCAGTGGACTTGCCTGTGCCACCCCTCTTGAGGAAAATGTTTATGCCTTTCAAAATCTCTGTCTCCTTGATCAATACACAAACTCATGTGCAATTCCTAAAGGAATTCTTTTTATGTATCCAAATCGCACGTACGAAACAGGAGGTTTTTCTATTTGAGAGAGGGTTGGGAAGGAGGGGAGAGGGTGGAGAGAGGGGAGAGAGGAGAGGGTGGAGAGTGGGGAGGAGGGAGAGAGGGGAGGGAGGAGA
>JADAQX010000553.1:0-34763 GCA_015476325.1 Cardiosporidium cionae
GGGGAGAGAGAGAGAGAGTGGGGGGGGGGAGAGAAGAGAGAGTGAGAGAAGAGAGAGAGTGAGAGAAGAGAGAGAGTGAGAGAAGAGAGAGAGTGAGAGAAGAGAGAGAGTGAGAGAAGAGAGAGAGAGTGAGAGAAGAGAGAGAGAAGAGAGAGAGAGAGTAGAGAGAGAGAGAGTGAGAGAAGAGAGAGTGAGAGAAGAGAGAGAGTGAGAGAAGAGAGAGAGTGAGAGAAGAGAGAGTGAGAGAAGAGAGAGAGTGAGAGAAGAGAGAGAGTGAGAGAAGAGAGAGAGAAATGCGATGATGGAGAGGGAAAGTAGAAAAGGAATAAATTTGAATCAAAGAAATTGTAAATGCAAACAAACATTTGAATAGCACTTTAACGAGACAATGATTTCTTATTTTAAGCTACCTCCAATAGTTAATGAAACGAATGACTTCCTCTCTCTCTCTTTTTATATAAAAAAATAGGATCGTTTCTAGGATTGTATTTTAAATACTCAATTCTCACCCTTCTCTCCATTTTTATTTTTTCATTGGAAATATTTTCAAGAGTGCATCCAACGTACAAACTTGGATATCTTCCTACTTCATGTAAAATATACGGATATCTCTGTCATTTTATGAAATTCACACATTTTTGTTTTATAAAATCCTATTTTTTTTAAAAAATTCTTCTCATAGAGTCTTTTCTTGTACAATTTTTCCTGCATTTGACAGGCATCCTGTTTTGGCTTTAAAACTCACAAATTTTATTTCCAATGATACGAAAATGAATGTAAATTCGATGGATTCTTCTACACTTCTTGTCACAGGCCCAAATATGGGAGGAAAATCCACCGTCCTTCGACAAGCTTCCATAGCCATCATCATGGCTCAAATGGGTAGCTTTGTGGCGGGTATATTTAAAAATAATTTGTGAATGAAGAGGGAGTCACGATTTCATTTTGAAGAATAGGAGGGAGTAGAGAAAAACATTGCAATGAAAAAAATAAAATAGGAGATGTATAGAGGCGAAAGATTCTCGAAATAAGAAAACAAAATCTTTTTAAGGATTGGACAAAAATGAGATATCTCAATTCTTTATGGAAACTTTGCAGGAGAAAGAAGATATGGAAGAAAAATTAAAAGAAAAATGCCATGAAAATTCCACACTCGACAGCATTGGCTGCCTTTTTTGTATACTTTTCAAGAGTGTATACAATGAAGAAGAATATACTTTGAGTGTATACAAGGAGGGGATCAAAAAATGAAAATTATGAAGAGGCAGAGAAAAAATGATTTATTGAAACACTGTGAAGAAAGTATTTTGGAAAATTTTATTCGAAGAGATAATTTTTTTTTTTTGGAATTTCAGCTTCACGGTTTGTTTTAACACCCATCGATCGCCTCTTTACACGAATTGGTGCAAATGATGCAATTTTAGAGGGGAAAAGTACATTTTTTGTTGAATTAGAAGAAACTTGCTCTATTTTGACTCAAGTAAGTGTTTTGAGGTTAGGCTGTTGGGAGTTTACAGTAATAATGCGAGGCTATTGAAATTACGTTGGTTAGAGAGAGAATAGAGAGATGAGAGTAGAGAGAGAGAGAGAGAAAGAGAGAGAGTAGAAAGAGAGAGAGTAGAGAGAGAGAGAGTAGAGAGAGAGAGAGAGAGTAGAGAGAGAGAGAGTAGAGAGAGAGAGAAATTAGAAAGAGAGAGTAGAGAGAGAGAGAAATTAGAAAGAGAGAGAGAAATTAGAAAGAGAGAGTAGAGAAAGAGAGAGAGTAGAGAGAATAGAAAGAGAGATGGAAGGAATTGTCTTTCTCACGTATAATAGGCGAGCTGTTAATAAATGTGTGGCATTTGCATACATTCTACGAGTATGTGTTCAATAAATGTATGCAGTGTACAATTTATTTCTATTTTATTTTTAAAAAGATTTTTACAGCATTGGATAAAAGCGATAAAGATGATTTTTATAGAAAAATGAAATATCTGTTTTTATCTTAAAATAGGCTACGAAACATTCTTTTGCTATTATTGATGAATTGGGACGTGGCACATCCACATTTGATGGAACAGCCATCGCTATGGCTGCTTTGGAATATATTGCAAATACTATTGAGGTATATCTTGAAGGAAAGAAAGTTTTTGAGTTTCTAATAAAAATTTTTTTAAAGTTATCCATGCAAGAAAAGAGTGCTGTGGAGAGAAATCAAGATTTTATAAGCGGCTCATTGGGATGAAGGAGATATGAAAGCAAAGATTGACTGTAGAAATGAGATGTAAATATAAAGAGAATGAAGAGGAGTTAAATCGTGTACTGCGTGTGTATAAGAAAATGAAGAGAGTGAGAGGGATGAAAAACTATACATTTTACTGTCCCATTCAGAGAGAGATGCATCTTCTCTCTGCAAAGTTATGGCCCTATTTCTAATTTTATAATTTCCTTGAGGCAGTATTACTTCTAATTTTATAATTTCTGACAAATGTTTTATATCTGCAGTGCCGCTGTATGTTTTCAACGCATTTTCATTTATTGTGTGAAGAATTTCGATTGTATCCAAATATTCGAAATTTTCATATGGCTGCCGATGTGGATGCAGAGCATGGCAATGTTACCTTCCTTTATCGTTTTGTGGAAGGTTCTTGTCCAAAATCTCATGGCATGCATGTAGCAAGATTGGCAGGGATACCAGATTCTGTATTAAAGTATGTGAAGAGAAATTTTGATTTGAAGGGTAAAAAGAAGATGTATTTCCAAATTGTATGGATTACATCACTCTCAGTGTAAACTTTGAAGATATCTCCCTCTTTTCCCAATCTCTTTTGTGTGTGTGTAGACACCTTTATTTCATTATTTTTAATGTGAAGATTCTATTTTTTTAGTATACAAGGATGGATTTCCTCTTTCCTTTTGTAAAAGGAGATCACCTTTTACTCTTATAAAAATGATTTCTCAACCTCTCTACAGGTGTGCAGCTAAAAAATCGTTAGAACTTGGAAGAATTACCAAAGAATTTTATGGGATCGCTCGCTGTCGAAATATTGCCCGGCAATTATGCGATGCCTTGAAAACTCACAATATTAAGGCTGTAAAAGAGCTATTTGAAATGTATAAAACAGAATTTCAAGTGGTTTCTTCCACCCACTAAACCTATTACTAATGGATGTGTGTATTTTTAAGACGTCTCTCTTCCCTCTCTTTTATATATATATATATATAAATCTCTTTGGATGAGAAGTCTACGATGTTTATGTGGATAGATTGCAGTCAATCCTCCCCTGGGATAGGCTGGCTATCCTGTAGAGGCCACGCGGTGCCTCCAACACTGGAGAAAATTCTCCCTTTACTTTCTCTACTGGATACATCTTGTGTTGTATAAATGTGTAGAGATGAATAGTTGTATAGAAAGAAAAGCACATGGGTAGAGAAGAATCCAAGGATTCTGCATTCTCGCCTTCCTGTTGTAGTAAAGGTAACAAAGAATTCCATATAGAGACTCCTTCTGCTTGTGGGATGCCTTTCATCCTCTCTCTCTCTTCCTCGAGAGGCAGGATGAAAGAAATTGAATGTGAAAAGATATAAAAAAAGATATCCCATAGCTAACAAAAAAGAGTATGTGTGAGAAATGATGGGCTGTGAGAAATCATCAAACACAAAAGAAGGTGTAGGACAGGCTATGGAGAAGGTTCTCTTCTCATTGTCAAACGTTTATATCATCTATCTATCACCCATCGCGTGGCGCCTCTTCTAACTCTATTTCCATGCATAGTTACATCCATTTAAAAGTTGGAATTTCTCACCCTGTATTTTACAAGTTTGAAATTAGGGAGTTTAGCAAATGAAAAGGATTCAAAACATCCACTCTCCCACTTTTTCTAGTATCCCTCTTAAATTTACAGCAAACACATAGGTATAGAAGACGCATATTTAAACTTTGAATAAATTTCAACATCCAAAACATCTTCCTAAACGCACTCTTTGGGTCGATTGAAACATTTTCCCACTAAAAATGACTGTGGCTCGGACTCTCTAATCTACATAGGTAACGAAAACAATACAAAAAACAGACAATAGACGGCTTCCATAGCTTTCTACTTCCTTTTCATTTCTATAGTATACAAAAATCCTATAAAAACATACGTTTCCAAAGAAAAATTCGAAAAAAAATACTTTATCCAACTAAAATTATAGGCAAAGATGACGATAAAATTGTAATCTTAGAATTAAGAGAACTACGCATCCTCTTGTAGAGCACCACACATCCCAAAATTAATTTGGAAAAAAAAAAATTGAAAGGGAGGCGATGAAAAGAAGGGCAAAAATATCAAAGTTGTATCCTCTTTGAAACATTTTTATGGCAAAAAAAAAAAGTTATTATTTCCAATCTTCACGCTAAAAACGACGTTTTCTCTCTATATTTTTTTATACAAGACCATACTCCACATGAAAATTTGAAGCAAAACCTTAAACATCCATAACAACTACACATACACACAAGGAAGATAACCAAGTTAAAATAAAATGTGAAGGCATATCAAACACACATCCCCTATTTTTCTATACTAGGGAGGGAGGAAACACATTTTTTGAGGGAGAAACGTCCTCTCCCATGAAATTTCCAGGATCGCACCCCTCTGCTAGGCCGAACACCTGAGCGAAGTCCAGTATCAGCAGAGGCATGCAAAAACATAAAATGTTTTCGACCCACATCTCTAGAAAAATTTTCTTCTGTATGAAGATCCACTCTAGAAGAAGAGGAGGAAACTTGCGTCAAAGGTGTGGCTGTGGATGTATAGGAAAGAGGCCACTCCCTCTGAGAAGTAGGCGATGAAGCCTCTATAATAGGCATGGCTTGGCCAGCCGATGCTGCCTTGTCACGAAGATCATTGGAAGGGGGGGAGTGGGGAGGGGGCACATCTCTACTCTCTTTTATAGGAGAGAAGAAAGGGGGGGGGCCAGTGGAGGGGGAAGAAGCCGTAGATTTCCCAAAATCCGAAGTGAGTGAGTGTAAGAATCGAAATTTGGAATCTGTGCGACTATCAAATTCTCGAAGTTCATCTTCCACATCAAATACCTTGAAAAGAAGAAGTTAATGAAATAGAACGCGCTGGATGTGTTACACAGAGGCTCCCACCCAACAAGAAAAAATATATATATAGGATAAGAAATGAATGGCCATAGCGATGAAGGGAGTGCGTTGGAGGAAAAGAGAGAGAGAGAGAGAGAGATGAGAGAGAGAGAGAGAGAGAGAGAGAGAGGAGAAGGAAAAAATGTTCTATAGTAGGAAAAAGAGGGATAGATTGCTTGAGGATACATATAAAAGTAGAATAAAAGTGAATGTGAGCAAAATTTCTCTTTTTTATTCAATTAAAATTCTTGTTCAAAGTTTGTCCACTACATTCTACTCTATTCTCATGCTACATCCTCTTTGAATACACTGTGAGGCAATACTCTTACTATAAATCCTTCCTTGTTTGCAAACATTAAAAACATTCACATTTATAAAAACAAGGAGAAGATGCATACAAACTTGAAGAAAATGATAGAACCGAGTACATTTTTTACTTACTTTGTCAAGGACATACTCTTTTAGATATCTCTCACTTTGTTTAACATTCACGTGGATGCTAGCAATGCGTTTTTCTAAATCTCGTAGTTGATCCTACAAAGCAAACGCAAAAAATTTCATCAGAAATCACAGCATATGGTTGTACGATCAAAGCCTGTGTAGTGAAAAATTTAGGTGAGAGATCAATTAACAATTCGAGTAAAAAAGAAGTGAAGTGTCATACAAGAGGAGGCATATCCATTCAGTATACACTTATAAGAATGTAAGACAAACGAATGGAGAGAAAATTACATGCAGAGAATATATAAAAAGTAACGTAAGTATTAAAAAATGAAGATATCATGAAATCTCTAAAAAATAAATTTTTTTCAACAGGACATGCGCAAAAAGTGTATTTAAAATTGAGCTTCAGTTTCCCAAATAATTAGAATTACAGAATTCTTTTCATCCTTTAGAGATTGGATCAAATAAGCAATAGGGTTGCACGCTTGGAAGAAAAAAATTGATGAATACTATTTTCCATCGAAATATCTGCCATAGATATTTCTTCAAAAGAAAAGTGGGATCACAAAAAAGTATCCATCCGTTTCAAATTCAAAAGAAAATGCTTTTAAGAGCTCAAAAATTCGTACCATTACCCACAAAATCCATCGAATCGAGAGAAACAAGACACAACACCAAAGTAGATATTAAACCAAATTTCAATTTCAGCAACTAACATTGATTATACAAAGAAAGGCTTGTCTTACCTGTATATCGAATGTTTTTTCTAGAATATACGCCTTCAACTCTGCTTCTATTGATGAAGCAGCGTTCTCTTTCTCTTGTAAACCATTTTGGTCAGGAAAAGCTTTGGTAAATGAATCGAATTCATCGAGAGAAGTATTCTCCAATTTCTGATTAATGGAATCATCCAAAGTACTAGGGGTATTGCTTTCGATTGTCTGCGCATTCACATCGATATATTCTTCTGTAGCGCATTGAAACCCAGGATCTCCAGCATCTACGTCTCTCTCTGTTACAAAAAAAAAGAAAAAGAGTTATCTCAAACGATATCAGCACTTAAAAAATATTCACTAAACATACTCTTTCGCATAAAAAATATTTCGCCTACCTACAAGGGATGGGTTATACTCCACCTTCTTGAAACCGGAGGAATTGGACGAAAAATGAACGGCTTCACTCTTGCATGAGGCTCCTGAGCAATACAAAGGAATTTTGTAGTCTCGGGGGGATCCAGATACACTAAGGGGAAGTGCCAGTGGTAAATCCAATACTGAGGGCCACGCATAGGCGGACGAATCGCCGGTAACACCAGGATTTGTAAGAGTAGCAAAAGGTGCAGATGAAAATTTCTTCATAAGTGATGAAAAAACAGGATACAGTAAAGTGTTGATTCCAATATCAACAGATACATTTGCAGGTACAGATGAGCTACTACGAGATGATTTCACAGCTGCAGAGGGTACACAATTACTTGGCCTCGAACAGACCAAAATAGCACGTACTCCTTCCGACATAGGACATTTTAATGAATGTAAAGAACAGCGAGATAGCCATTTCAACGTTGCCATTGTAGAGGAGCTTGACACAGGCGAGAAATGAAAGCTAAGGGAAGCTGTCGTCCCAGATGCCGTAGTAAATGCAGAAAAATGGGCGCACTGCAAATTTTACTGCCCTAGATCGAGAGCAACGAAAAAGACAGGAATTCTACCTACAAGTTCTGCTTTATTTGAAATGATAAAAATGAATGTACAGGTTGTAAAGTTACGGTGCGAAACCCAAAAAATCGAAAAGAACGATATCGCAGCAAAAAATGAATTGATCGCTAATATCGCAATTCTTCGCCAATGATGAAAACGCAACTGCTTTCAATATCCTCCTGCCTGGAGGCGGCGCAACGCTAAAAAGAAGAGAATAAAAAGGCCGCTCTCCCTATTTCGACGGAGTGCATTGACGAGAGTTAACGGCCATCAATTCGCTCGAGCTGAAGGAGGGTAAGAAAAGAAGGAATAAGAAAAAAATGCAATTCAGAAAGGCGACAAAAACAAATTGCCAAAGACCAACGCTACCATATTTGTTTTATAAATAAGTGCTTGTAGGAGTAGCACCGAAAAGAGAAGCTAAAGAAAAGCAAATGTAGTTGTTGAGTGTTTCTTAAAACACAAAAACTCGAGCTTTGCTTGCAACGCATGGCACGCTGTTCAAAACATAAAAATTACGTTCGATAAATGGAACTTATGGTATTGGAATTTTAACAATCAAATTGTTGGAAGAAAAAACAAAGATTTCCATGTTACAATTTTAAACTAGATGGGACTTTTGTTGGCATACGTAAAAATTTCAAAATTGGCTACATTTTAGAAAATCCTTATGGGCATTTTTTATTCATTTTGACAATATCTTTGTAAAAAAGCAATGAATTGAGAGTGCACGAAAGTGGAGTACTGCAAACTGAGCTTTGGTGCAAAAGAAATGAAGATAACATACCAGATCAATTTACAAGAAGTGCTGCTAACAAGGGACTTTTCCTCATGGTACAAGCTATCTACTCTCTGAATGCAATCTTTTGCTCTAAGTGCACTTTATAGTGAGTTCTATTACTGAGCTACTTGCGAACAATAATATGAAAATGGAATGAGTTGATTTTAATGTTAAATTTTCTACGGCGTGTGGGGTTGTGATACCGAGTAGGGGGGCTTGAAGTTTTTACATCAAACTTGCAAATTACAGCGCTATAAATATTACAAAAACGGAGGGTAACTTAAATAATTTACAAAGAGGATTAATTTTCCAATATTTGAACGCTGCAAATTCATCCAACTAAAAGAAGCATACAAATATTTCGCATATATAGAACAGAAAAAAGGAGTTGCATCTGCCGGGAATCGAACCCGGGTCACTTCGATGGCAACGAAGTATTCTACCACTAGACCACAGATGCTTGGTGAAACTGTTAGATATTTATTTGAGTATATGACAAATCACGTTGCAATTTCTTAATTAGCGTAAAGCGGGTTACTGCAGTGATTAAAATCTCGGTGACACTTGCATTTTCTGGAAAATGCAACCTATTCTTTTCAAGGAAAAAGTAAGATAGTCTACTTTTTTGTTTGATTTACTCCTATGAAAACCCTTACGCCGATGTAATAAAAGCAGGTTTCTTCTATGGCGGTAGTTTATGAAAACCTTAATCAGAAGGCTTCGAGATGAATTCCGGTGGGAGTGGAAACGTAAAAGAATACACGTTAAGGTTTGTAGCATATATCCCCCGTGCATTGACGTTAAGCGTAAAAACAATACAGCTAATACATAAACTTGACCTAGATATATATACTCCGGGACCGGGAATTGAACCCGGGTCTCCTGCGTGACAGGCAGGAATACTGACCACTATACTATCCCGGACACAATTGCATACTGAACGGAAAAAGCGACTATTAGAGTTTTTATTTATCGTTAAACATTTTTGTGGAAAGCGCGTCAATACTTGGGGAGCTCGGAGAAGTGTTACGACTTTGCAAAGACAATAAAACAGATTGGAAACCCAAAATGTATTTTGAAAAATGAATTCCCTACGATAGTAGCATGAAAGATATAGCCTCGTTTCAAATTTTATGAGCATCGACATAATAGCTACTAATTGTAGTTCTGCATTTGCAAGCTTCTTCCATTTCTGGAACCCGCTGCCTTCACGAAGCATCATATTGATGATAGATGAAAGCGCCCACATGTTTCATTTACCTACTATATGTACGGCCATTTAAAATAATAGCTACGATATCAATCAGCATTCATGCAATGAAAGCTGAAATACCTCTTGAAGAAAATTGACAGTTTGGTGCTCAACTGTTGATTTACACTATTTTAGAAATTCGAAAGTTATCAAACAATTCCCTTCCTCGATAACTTATATAACGCTTTGATCAGTATATCTTCAGCTGCTAGGAGAAGATTGAGCTAACTATGCATCTCATTCGTAGCGATTTCTGCTTTTCTTTTTAAAAAACCGCTAATGTACGGAATTTTTTTCAATAATGTAAACGAATTAATTAGAAAAACCATGCTGAACTTTGCAACGCAATACTTCATTGCTTGCCTATTGAGAAATTAGCATTTTTCTTGTAAACAAAGAGTTTTTCCAGCGTGTTCATAGACACGATTTTGGTGATTTAAAATTTATGAGGGATCTTGGTGTCAGAAAAACTTACAAGCTACAAGGAAAGAACTGGCAACTCCCACTGATAAGTCTGCCTATAGTATAGATATTCTGTGCAGCTGTGCCTTTCATTCTACACAAGCTCACTTATTACGGCATCTGTTCAATAAAATGAAGTGAACTGTAATAATAATAATATGCTTTCTCATGATTTTGGGAAAAAGACGGAATAACACCTGGGAAGTAGCACTGAGATATCATCATACAAAACTAAAAACCTCCGGGACCGGGAATTGAACCCGGGTCTCCTGCGTGACAGGCAGGAATACTGACCACTATACTATCCCGGATACTAATATCTTTTCGGGAAGCACTGTTTAAACGTAGATAACACCTCTGGAAATCTACATTTGCCATACGGATTTTCTTGTTTTCCTGTAATGTAGCAGTGAGTTTCAGTTCCATAGCATAGCATGAAATAAAAATATTACTAGAAATGGCATCATCATGCATTGATATTTTTAAGGAGTTTGCCAAAGTGAGCACTCATGTTTCTGCTGGGATGTTTATGTCATTGTGAACGTGACAATTATCATATGCAGGAAGCTAGCCCTCCCCTCCTGAAAGATTAATTGCGAAATGCATTAACTCAATTAGCTTTTCTTTCAAATCATTCTACGTATGGGGTAATTGCGACTGACGTATTATGTAATAAGGTGTATTTTTGATTACTTGAAGTTATCATGGCGTCTAATTTTGCGAAATTTGATTACTTGCTGGGTTCTTTTGCAAAGGAGCATGATACAATCGAGTCCCTTTTGAATACTTTTTTTGAATGGCTTCGGGAACGTACAGATTTTTTTCATGTTGCCCAACCTTCTAGTTCCACAGCTATAGGATTTCATGAAGGAGAGGCTGAACGTATGCTAAAAGAAATTTTTTTGAAACATCAAAAACTTTATCGTAGTGCAACACTACCCAATCGTCTGGCCAATATTCCTGCATCAACAACATTCTCGCCTTCATCCCATAAAAAAGAAGCTATGCGAGAAGTTCCACCTGCTCAGTCATCACAATTTCCAGGAAACGGTGATGATGAGGGGACTGAAATTGTTATTTCTCCAGTGCCACGTAGATTCCGTGGCGCTACAAATGCGGTAAAAGTTTGTCTGAAAATATGCGTGAGAGCAAATACTGCGTTTTTCTATGGAGATTGCGGAAACGCATTCTAGCGTATGTCTACGTGGTCTAATCTGAGGTTTTTGATTTGCCGACCACTTTTACTCTACTGATAATATCGTGGTGTTCGTTATAATGAAGTAAAAATATCTGCATTTTTTCTGCTGGTTGTCTGGCCTTTGCAAAATTAGGTACAATCGGAAATTCAAAAATTTCTTGGAAAACGAGGAAAATGCTTATCTGTTCGGTGGCCATCTGCTGAAGATTTATCTAAGGTGATCATCGCAGTCGATAGGTTAGGAGAACTATATGATAAATTACAAAATACACGCGATTTTGAAAATTGCTATTTGTATACAAAGTGCTTATGTTCAGTATCTGTATTATTCTATTTTTATGAAAAGTGAATCGATTGCTGAATGGATAATCAACGAGTCCCAATCAAAAAATCGTGATCTTATACTATGGGAAGAGGATTTATCACAAAATCTTTGTATAGAGATTATTCGCACGGAACGATACTCAAATCAGAGGGCGAAGGTGGATAGGAGCAATGACGCTGCGAATTCTACAAACCCTCGACGTGAGTAATTGCCTAGTAAAATGGCATCATATTTTGGTATAGCCCTGTTTGTGTTGTGGTGGATTGCGTCCAACTCTGCAGCTGATTGCCATACATTATTTTTACATGATAAAAGTAAGAATAATTATAGTCAAATTGCAAGCGGGTGTGGGAGCGCTTCCTTTTTTATATTTTTTGTCATTTCTCCCTTCTGAAAGTATATCAGATTTTTTGCGGAGACTTTGTATCTGTAGTAATATTTTTTACTAGCATCAAAGTTAATTCATCTGAAAATAATGTATGTATTTGTAATTGGTACTGAAAAATCAAATAAAACTTACATCTGCTGGCTACCTATTGAAGATAATATCGACAAGCACGTCGTTTTCCCTTCGCATTATTTCTAATTGTCCTTCAAGATTAGACTATTAATTTATCTCTTTATGCTTAACTTTGTGATGTAATTCAGATGGAAAGCATCACATTACTCCGTATAATGGTGCTATATTGGATAAATATGTTTGGAATCAAACTTTTCAGGAAGTTACTGTTGAGTTTCCCCTAAACACAAACTGTAAAAAGCACGATCTAGAAATTGTAATTGATTTTCAATATCTCCTTATTAAATGTAAAGGTATACTCATTATATTCATAATTTGTCTTTAATTGCATGTGAAATGCAGAATAATTGTATATTTCATGATTATTAGTACTTTTGAAATCAGTTTGTTAGCGAAATGAAAAAGTTTTGCTGCAATTGAAAATTTTCAGCCACATTTTTTGTCTATAAGATAATTTACTCAGATTTGTTCGTTTTCTTTAGTGAATACATATTTAATCGCTATGGAGTACCTTCTTGAAATATAAGAGACTGCAAGAAAAATTTTTAATGCAGTCTTCCCTTGATTTCTAAAATTAGGTAAAATTTTAACTGACGGACAGCTCTGTAGACCAATAAATCGTGAAGACTCTGTTTGGACCATTGAGGATGAAAATACATTGATTCTTACTTTGTATAAAAAAGAAGAATATTGGTGGCAGAGTGTCATCATTGGTGATCCTGAAATAGATTTAACTAAGGTAAAATTTATATTTTTAAAATTATACTTTTCTGTATAAAAGATTAGCATCCTATCTTATTGTGCTTGATTTGGCAAATTTTTGTTTATTAATGGATACGATTTTCTGCTATTTTGAATTAACCATTCTTGTGTGCTCATATCATTCTAAATGCACAGCTTTGAAATCCCATACTGCGATTTGCTATAAAATTATTTTTAACAAACTTTTAAGTGCTTCAATATTTTTCTAATGAGATGCATATGATCGATAATTGCTTCTTGTTTTATGATAAAAATCGAAAGAACAGAGAAATTTACGAAATTAATAAATTTAGCGCTTATTTTTACTTACAACACAGAATAAAGTTCCAAGCATAGTGTGATTGGGCAAGTTTTATTCTTTTGACAGGCTGAGAACTTACCAATTGTAAATAGTTTTACTTGTACGTAATACGCATGTTGTATGTACAATTCAATGAGTTCATATTGTTGCTGAAAATAGCTAATGATAAAAGGTGAGATTTCCTTATAATAATATTGTGGAAATTTTTCCAATGTTGTCTAAATGTAGGTGGAATCAAAAAAATCAGTGGAGGACTATGATGGTAAGATGCAAGCACAAATTCGAAAAATTTGGCATCAGCAAGCGGAAAAGGCACTTTCTAAAGCTGAGAAAATGGATCAATCAGATTTATTGAAAAAAGCTTGGAATGCTGAGGGATCTCCATTTAAAGGGCAACCATTTGATCCATCGCTGCTGCGTTTTAATTAAGCCTCAATGTCTGAGGAATAGCTTTCATTATATTTTTCTTCCTGTTTACAATTGTGGTTTTTATAGTTTTGAGAAATTTATCGTATCGCTTCTATTGCAATCTCTTGTCAGGATACTTTGAAATTTTATCTTCGTGTTGTATCTATGGACTTGTCTCAGCAACTGAAACGATTTGTCACGCTTTTAGCTTCCATTACATACTTTTGGGTAAACGGTTGAACAAATTTATTGCATTTTTACAATATTGGGATTTGTTTGATGTATTTGTTAGCCAAATTGTTTTTTTTCATGATTACGAATTCTGTGACCAAAAATTAAGAAAAGCTGTGCCGTATTCCTTTGAAAAATACTATTAATTCGTGGTTGCTACAGTATGGAGCGGATTTGTCAATACTATGTTTAATCGGAAGAAGATCAAAGCATTATTTACCTGCTGAACGAGAATAATTTTATGAAATCTAGGGAAATATTCAACTGTGCTGTTTTTTTCATGAATTTAAATTTATAGCACTACAACATCATTCTATTCTTTTATTCTTGCTTAATCATTGAAATTTTCATGTTACCTAATTCATAAACGTGTAATCAATTGCGTTCTTTTTAATTTGTTCTAAATTTGTCGTATATTAGTCAATTACTAGCAGTTTCTACATTCCAATTTAAAGCAGTTTTGTTAAAATGGTAGTTCTCCAATAGAAGTCACACTTATTTTAGTTGAAAGAAAATTATTGTATTTTATAAATTTATATTTTACTTCACATTTTAGGATACGAAAAAATTGTTATTTTCCATTTTTAGAGAAGCTATGGATACAGACGCAATGTTTGAAAGAATTGGTATGCTTTAGTTTCCATCGAGTCCTTATAATTTGAGGCCCAATTAAAAAGAAATTTCCAAGCAGAATAAACGATGCACATTTCCTTACGCAGCATGCAGCCTGCGCAAAAGCAAAAACAACATTCAATCTCTGTTGAAAAATGCGCAAGTTATAAGAATTGCTTGTACGTCCTTGCGATATTGTTGGTTTCTGTAAAATTGAAGTATCTCTCTTTACTTACTAGCAGAGGTAGCCTTTGCAAGTAAATTTTTCGACATTTACAAGAATATTAATAGAGCATGTACATGGTGGACGTTTCAACGAAAAAATGCAATCATTTTCTTCAGTTTGGAAGGCTAAAGTGACGGCAAAAAAAAGTTTTATACTAGATATAGTTTATCGCGTACATGCTACAACCTTCAATACTACATGGTTTTTAATAGCTTGTTTTGATTACAAACCTTTCGTTGTCTGGGGCATACTTTGATAAGACAGCTTCTGTTGAAGAACTGCAAAGGTATTCAGTGTTCCACCAGATCTACACAATTCTGCAAAGCGACATAAACTCATGGTACTTACAGTGCATATAGCACGGGTTACCTATTTTAGATGACCTCTAATTTTTATATTGCTGATGCTATGTTTCCATTTTTTCATGGCACTTTCTCATTTGATGAATTGCCTTCATATCTTGTCATGAACACTATTTTAAAAACACGCGCTTGTCTGTTTATTATTCTCTTGAAAATTTCAAGTGTACATAGAAACCTTCGAACGGAATAGGGCACGAGTTTTCTGGCTAACATTTTTTTGATTTGTACAAAAGTCCAGAAATGGGATATGTGTGTGGTTGCACGTAATTATTGTTCAAAGAATAAAGAAAGTAACACTTTTATGTGCTGGGAATATGTAAAATGTATCGTTTCGATATTGCAAAGTAATACTAGCTATACAATCTATTGCTAACATTACTTGTTTCTCACCTTTAAGTTCCGTGACTGGGGAAACACTCTGCATAATAAGCTGTTTTACTTCCCTGTAGGAAATGTTTGGAAACAACGAAAAAAGCATCCCTGCTGTACCGCTTACGAAAGGTGCGGAGAAAGAGGTTCCTGATTTCATTCCATAACGTCCACCTACATGAAATTTAACGGATGGCGAAGTGTAGTCAAATTTCTTGCAATATTGCCAAAATCCATTGCGAGATACATTAGAAAGCAAAGTATGAAAAATTGTATTTTATAGGAGATAGTACCCGGCAGTGTGGATAGCAATGATATCCCAGGCGCGAAAAGGTCGACGGAATACTTGCCATAGTTGGAAAATTGTGCGCGAGAACCATTAAATACTGAACTCCCCACTGCTATAACGTTATCATTGTTAAATGCGGCAGGATAGAATGATTCTCTGTAAGGATAGTGCCATAATGCTTTGTCATTTTAACAAACAATGTACAGAAACTTTCACACTAGATCAGAAATTCTTTAGGCGATTCAGAAAAACTCCCCCCCCCTAGCAGATGAAATCATAGCGAATGAAAATATAACATTATGCGATACTAAGGGCATACGCGTGTGTAAACATAAAAAATATTATATTTTTACACATATACAGCTTGGGACTTTATAATCTGGTATCCTACTAAATTATTTTTTCTGTATATAGTAGTCTAACATGATGTCGTCGTTGTCCTTTCCCATATTGCCTGCAGCGAAAACAAATAAATGTCCAAATTGCCTGGCCCGAAGAATGGATAGAAATATTTCCGGAACAAACCGCGTCATTCCCCAACTGTTACTGCTCACGCGAGCCCCATTCTTCAATGCATAATCAATAGCCTGTATCAAAACAGTAAGCAAAAAGCATTAGCTTCATGCTGATATTACAAGCCACAATGTATCAGTTGATGTTATGCCTGCATTAATCGCCCAGAGTTGATCCATCCACCAGTTGCTTCAGCCTTAATCGCACGAATGCACATTATTTTACAAGCAGGACAAACACCAGATATACCAACTGAGTTATTTATTTTCGCTCCCAAAATACCGGCAGATGCTGTACCGTGTCCGCTCGGATCATTCTTTAAAGGTAAATCCTCAACAAAATCCTGCCGACAATGTAATGGTCAAATTATCCAGGATAGAAACAACAAACAACTTGAATATCAGGTGCTACCCTTAATTTAGGTGCTGCCTTTTCACAACGTTGCACATGTACCTTTTTTGCATCTACATACCCATCCGTAACAATCGTCAATAAATCCGTTTTCATCATCATCTTTTCCATTACCGCATATTTCACCTTTATTTTCCCAGTAGTTACTAGCTAAATCTTCATGCGACAAGTCACATCCAGAGTCAATTATAGCAATGATGGCTGGTGAGACTGATTTATTTAAATTATCTACAGATATAATCCAAGTATTAAATCATGTAATTAATTTGCAATCAAAATTCAACGTCGCAGTTGTTTCATCATTCTTTTACTGTAACAATGTAAAACCAAAAGATAACGCTGCAAAAATTAGAGATTACTTCGTTCCTAATGGTTAACTAAGCTATATCACAGCGAAGTAACTGTATTATACGACTGTGTTTTATGTTTTGCAAGCTTAACCGTAATACTTTACTTTTAGATAGTAGAGACTAACATGTCGTATGCTGACTCACCGTAGAAAAGCTTCCACGCAGGCTCGGCGGCAATAGAAAATTTGTTTTCACTTCTTACACTCCATTGCAATGGGAAAAAGACGTCATTTGGGGTAAAAAGATCATCTGCAGCAAACCTATTTTCCTCTAAGGGTATTAATGGATTAGCTGAACTCCGAAGTAGCTGGTAATACGACGGAATTTCTTCTTGTATTTGAATATAATCTACCAGTTTTTGATTGCTTGAACTTCTTTCTTGCACATCTTCGCATGCCTCATTTGGGTTAGGCCTGTCTGTGGGGTTTATCTGTATCGCGTCACTCATATCTTTTAAATGAGTTGATACCATATGCTCATTCGTGGCTTCATCACTATTAAAATACTGCAGTTTTGAAAGACCTGAGCTTTTTACTTGGTCTATCACGCTGAGGTATGAACTCTCGACGGTGCTTTCTGTAGAAAATAATCAGAAATATACTAAAGATGAATTTGAGGTGATACTATCACGGAAGCATGCCATTGAATGTCAGGAAAAATTTTTGTGCTGTCTTAATTAAAAATATTAATGTCTCACTCAAGACTCATCATTACAATTTACCCTAGTTGAAATAACTTTTTTACATAGAGTCCCATTCAAATTAAACTGCTATGTAGTTTCTTAATTTCATTGTTACCAGGAAATGTTGCTTGAACGAGTGGACTGAGCATTGTAAAAGAGATAAATTCAAGCGATGATAGCCCTCTGGGGATAAGAACTATTAAACAGCGTAAGCTGGGCAGAACCAGCGAGCTTTGAAAGTCAGTAGAACTGATAATTCTAATCATTTCAGAAGAAAATTCTGGAAATGGTTGAATTATCGAATGGAATTCATGCATGGCAGAATTTACAACATTCGATGCGGTGCTGTCATTTAGTAGGATACCATCAGCCAAGATTACAATCACTCGGCGACACTTAACGTGAGAGTCCGTTAACGTTTTAGATGTCCCTTCCGTCCAACTTTGCATTTCCAATTCTGACTGTGCAAATTCTCCTATATCTTGAAGTTGCTCCCGGAAGGAAACGTAGAACGAATTGAAAGGCTCGGTAAAACCAACTAAAATGAAGAAATTAAATTGTAGTAATGCGTATTTTCTGCGTATATTGCATCTCTGGTATTTCTGCTATAGATATTAAAAAATAGATACTTGAGATTGTAAATTTATATGTTATAAATAATTTCACACTAACATGTTCTATACCTTTCGCTGGAGTTGCTTTTACTATCTGCTCGGTTTCCTTAATACCCATCAAATCTTTGTTACTACTCTGTACCACAGATTCAGTTTGTTTGTCCTTTGAAATACTCTTTGCTTGAGTAGAAAAAATATTACGCTCGTTCTCTACCATACTTAGCAATGGCATTTTCACCCACTGTGAAGTTTGATATCTTTCGAAATAATCGTTTTTACTGAGGTCTAACAGTCTTTTCAGCATAATAAAGACATGCGGTGCAATCTTCTCAGTTTCAGCCCACTGTAACTGGCTGAGTGATTTTGCATAAGGCAGCACTGCTTCCCATCGCAACCTCTGCCAGAAGATGTTTTCAGCTTGTGGATTAGTAGCACCTAAAATAACAAGTTTTAAAAAGGAATTTACTATTCTAAATATTTCTAACCAAACATGTTTTTTTTATATTTGTTTTTGTCTAGTTTGAATGGATATAGACTTGCCATTTAATTCTTCCATGCCATGGGTGTTGGAAACATTCGCTAAAACTTGCATCGTGCCAACAAGATATAGTGACTCAAGTATCACAAAAGTTTTTGAGGATAATTCCACCATTGGGGAAGATGTAGGATGCCTCCGAGGTATCAAAATTGTCCACACAAATGTTAATATCACAAATGCAACTTTCTTCATTCTGATTACGTTGCAGAATACACGTAAGCGTTCCAACGCAAAGTTTTTTTTGTAATATGCAGAACTTTTAGCTACATCACGGTAAATTTGCAATTAATGTATGCCACAGCAGCTTGAGTCCACCAAATAATTTTATCATGTAAATTATGAGAATATAAAAGACTATGTATGTCGAGTATATAGAGATAAAGGCCAACTTTCAGATGCATTCCTGGTCCCGAAAACGTTGGGAATAAAAAAAAATTGATAATTAATTCAGCTACCCAGTATTTAGGTCACGTACGGAGCAGCCTAAACCCAATCTGCAATATAACTCCAAAACAATTCGGAGATTAGAGAAAGAGATTACGACCTTTTGTAAAAGGAACATTAAACGCATTATTTAAGTTTCCTTGAATTATTCAAGTGCAATTTTCAATTTAGTACCCTTTATTAAGAGGCTCTTGCGGTATACTCCATCCGTATTGGTTGTAGCAACTCATTTCAATACATGCAAATCAAAAATGAAGGCAGCAAAGGCTGGATACAGTAATCGCAAATTACATAAATACAAAGCAGCTAATACAAATGATTACAAGTTTTCAGGATTGAGTATATAATAGCTGTTTCTTGACCGCAACAGTAGAGTGTAAAAGATTGTGGTATTTCCCTCTTTGGTAATACTTTCATTTCATCAGATGAAGCACATTTCCCTGCGGTGTATCCTCGCAAGCTTTCTGCTTTTCATAGTTAAAAGTTGAGATTTCTCAATTATCGAGTGGTGTAAAAGATCTTTTTTTACATGCAATTATGAGCCAACTGGCCATTAAGTGCTCTCGATATATTAGCGCACTTGAACTTCGTAAACAGTGAAAATTCAACAATTGCACTTCGTGGTAGCTTCAAAATTCTATTTTGTGGAATATTCCCAAATTGATGAGACTCAATGCTATCGTATCTCCCAGGCAGCTCTTGCAAGTCGTTTTTGGTCATTCTTTCTTGTAACATGGAATAAGATTCCACCTACGCTGATTTAATTTCTCAAACTATGAAGCTCGCAATTATTTTCAAGGCATTGAAATAATATTAGTAAATGATAGATTAAAACGCTTCTTGCGAAAATGATTCAATAAGTTAGTGGAGCATATATCCTCTCACCCTAATATAATGTATACTAATAACAACTGGTTCTACCATTAAAATATACTTTAGGATTATGTAGTTTGTCTCAAAAGTTTTTTAGAGAATGTGTCCTGCTGCAATACTCGAGATGCTGTATTACATTTGCAGTATATGCTCAAATAATTCTCACCCTTGAGAATGTTTGAGACGATTATAGATATCTTCTCCCTGAAATGTATTTCTAGCGAATATCTATTTTCTGCAAATTATATTCCTTAACATGTCATCTTTCATATATTCTCTGCAAATACATTATTGAGAACAGCACCACAACTCATTAAATTTGCATTCAGGATGAAAAATGTTAACTAAGTTTGTAGATATTACGTGATAGAAAAAATTATTTCGAAGATTGTCAGAACATATGTAGTTATACAGTAATCGTATTGTAAAAGCCATTATTTGTAAAGAGAGCCTAATTGAAAGACTCCATTTAAGGGACTCCCCGAAGTTGAAAATTTCAAAAAAGGGCTATTTCATCATCAAAATTATTTTTTTCATCAACTAATATTTCCCGAATAGGTTTTTTAAAAATTATTGAAATTTAAACGACATACGACAATTGATTTATTGTGATTTGCAAAGGTTTTAACGCGTTTTTGGCCACGCCGTAAAAATGCTATTTCGAGAAGAATTAGTAAAGCCTGCCTAAAATTCATGAAAATGAATTTTAATAGTAAAAGCGTTACATTGTTCAATCAAAGAATTGCTGCATATCGAATTTCCACCGTTATATGTCCAACGAGACGAAAATATTCAAGACAGTATTGCGCTGTAGGGGTCTTACATCTTTGAAGAATGCAGCAAAGATTATGAAATATAAGTAGTGGCATGCTATTTAATTCGTGAAACAACACATTTAGTTTCAAAAGAATAGTTAATAAAAGGCGAGCGTGGTAGTAGTTCCCATATGGGAACAAAACGTCGATTACAAAATTTGTTGCGCTGAGCGATAGTAAAATCTGCTTGTGTAGAATCTTGACTAATCCTGTGGCTGCTGCGTCGGTTTGCCGACGCATGTTTTTGCCCACCTGTAGTGGGAATTATCTCCATTGTAGCCATATGTGCAGCGCTACACGAGAAACAAGGCCGCGAAATTGTTTCAATTATTATTTCTGATTCCACTGATTCACTTGTGTCTTCCAAAGGCTGATTTAAGAAGGGAAGATGTAGTTCAGGACCACTGTACTCCATCAAGATTGGTTTTTAAAAGCAAAAATGCCTGGAGAATTAAATATTCAAGTAATTATCATCATTCGAAATTACTGGATACTTAAAACTTGCGCCGTAATAAACGAATTTGCAATTCCAATTGAATATTGAAACAAAATTCAATAATCTGCCCTTCCTCCTTGATATAAGAGTACGATGTTGTCAGAAAATTTATTCTGTGCAACAGGCTAAATCACTAGTACATTTCGCTGTAATTTTACAAAAAATCATTTGCTTCCATGAGCAGTAAGCTATTTTCTTATATCTCTCGATTCTGAAAATTTTTCTAAATAATTTTTTTACTTGTGACATTTATTATTGTGTTGCATCCACAAAATATTGCTCTTTAGCATCACCTGATAAGAAAGTACCACTGGTACTAGTTATCAGTGAAGAGAAACGAGTTAAAGAGCTTTATAACGACTGGTACAAGGTTTTTCAGTAAAAGTATTTGCAACATGAAAGGCCAAATTGAGGTAATTTGTATACTGAAAGCTTGAGTTAGGTTAAGCATCACCAAAGTCTCAGAGATTATACAATATATATCAATATGTATTAAAAGTACCCAACATCCAAATAATTTTGTAAGCAAAACTTGAACAATCGCTTAAATCATAATAGTGAGAAAATTCTGTAGAAATTTCAGTTTAATATAAAAAGTATAGCATATTTTTTGATATCATATGGCGCTTCCAAAGTCTCTATTTCTAGAGATAAAAAAGTTAATTTCGTCACTTAAGAAACTGCGCTCACATATTGTTTCTAGTAATATTAGGCTTGTTTCAGTCCTATTAAAAAATCCCTATGGTACTTGCCAGTCTTATTTTAGGCTAATAATTTTTAATTCGTCTAGCGTTATTTTTATTGGCAAAAAATGACTTATCAGCATAAAATGCAATAAATTAATGGGAAACTTATGAAAGAACTATGATTACAAGTACACTCGCAGTGTTTCAAATAAATTTTCTTTTGCCTACAATGGCATAATATTTTTTATTTTCAATACCACTTAAACAGTTCAACCTTTATTTCGAGGTTATGATTTTGAAAAATTATACGGCTACATAGTAATCTAATAATAGCCAATTAAAAAATAAACACAATTCGGTAGTAATTTGCAATTATGCAACGTTGAGTTAATATTAATGCATACAGAGCAAACCTTTGACGGAAGCAATGCCCTGATTCATCGTAAAAGCCAAACAGCCAGGAAATATCGGATTTTATTCCACATGCAAAATCCCATGCGCTTAACAAGATGTTTTTACTTTACTCGTGACTATTAAAGAGTACTTAAACAGCCTACTAAATTATCCGCATCAATTAACCTTATTTTATGTAGATAAAATGTCTTTATAGAATTGCTTTTAAAAGACATTTTTATATGCATAATGTATACTCACCTTTAAGGAAATTTAGCCTTCTCAATTTGGCTTACATTAAATTAGATTTTTCAGTATGAAATATTATTACTTTTTATGGATGATAATCCCATAAAGCATATACCATAAAATATCTTGAATTCGCTGTGTACAATAATTAGTCACTCTGCCCTTACAGTGGTATTATTGACCTTTAGGGTCAATTTTAATTACTAATCAACACTCAATTTATGTTACAATAAATTATCATACAATCTGCTTATTTTTGTAAAGAGCGCTGCCACATGCTTACCTTTATCGATTCTTTTTCTTCACTCTAAGCTGCTTGCAAGATAATGAGTATCACAAAAAGTTATAGCCACGGATTATACATAATGTGTATGTAGCTAGAGAGTCCAGTAAATCTTTTATGTACTTTACCATTTCTGGAGAGGATGGTGGTAAATTAAGACATAAACTAGATTGGAATTTGCCAATTTACAAAATAATGTATAAACTAAATTTTTAACTTGACAACTAAAAAATAATCAAGTGACTTTTGGAGAGAGTGAGCACGATGAGTTTCAACAAAATTTTAAATTACCAATATATTTTCGGGCTAAAATTAACACAAATTATAGCACATAAAACTGACCAAGAGCAATCACTGGCATATCAAGTCACTAAAATAAAAAAATACCTGTTCATTTTTATTATATTTTTAAATTTTACATCAAAGTGGATATCACTGTAAGAAATTCATAGTACTTTTTTTGAATATGTTTGTATTAAGCCAACTAAACGATTTTAGTAATTTATGATGTTTATAATTTGTTATCAAATACTGTCGGAAAAAAACTATTTTGTGCGTGGTAGATAGCGCTAAAGCATGGAAAACACAGAGCGCAAAGTCTTATTCACTCTCTTTAAATGGCCTTAGCATAAGTCCATCAAAACAATATCAAATTTGGGCTCTATTGAATTTGTAGCAAATAAGTGTTTGATAATTTTATCTGTAAAGCTAAAACCGTTTATCCCGATAGGCGTGGGGAATAATACTAAAGAAGTTTCAAAGCACGGATAAAGTAGCAAAAAAGGAACTGAATCCAGCATGGGTTGAAGCAATTGAAGCTCATTTTTTGCATGCGAAATGTATTTCAGGGCTTAGGGAGCTTGTAATGGTGTAATATATGAAAAATATTTCTTAATTATTTTTTGCAATGCTTTTTATAATGATGTTCTATTGAAATATGCAAGGATATTAAGAAAGGATTGTAATACGCAAGCTTAAAAAAAAAGATTGTAATGTACATTGCAATCTGACATATAAATATGAAATTAATGTTTGTGATAGACTTCAAATTATACATTTTAATGATACACAACGCAGTATCAACAGATGTTTTGTTGCGAAAAAAGAAAAAAAAAATTTTTGCTTATTCAATGGACAAAGTCTTCAATGAAACTTTCTGACTATAGTAAGCGCAAATAAAAAAAGTAGTTCATTTCTTAAACAATGATAAATTAAAAAAATATCATGTGGTGTTATATGTGGCCATTTAAGTATTCCCAATTCTTCAAATTATGGAATTTTTTATTTGATTTAAAACTAATGATTACCGTTGTTCCTTGTTCTTTTTGATTATTGTTCATGAAATTCTGAGGAAGCAAATTTAGTTTACTCGATTGAGAAAATTTAAAGCTTAAATAATCGCACAAATACCATTGCAAGAAAAATAATTATTTGTAGCAATGTCTATCATAAAGCATCTTGTAAATTGAGTTTTATCTAGCAAAAAAAGAATGCGTTGATAAGGTGATAAGAAATGTTATACATAAAAACACAATAAACAAAGCGTTTAGTATAGAAATTATCAGCGGCAGTTTTAGTTATATGCCGTAGTAACATAATAGATTAGCAAAAAAATAGGTTTAGGAATTTGAGGTACCCAATGCTGAATATTAAAAATGAGTTTGAAGGATCTATAAAATACAAAACCATTTGCAAAAATTGCTGGTATGGGTTGTAAAACTCTAAAAATTTATGGCGCAACTGTAACAGTGGTATCACGACGGAGTGAAGTACCTATTCTTAATATTTTAATTAATGTTTTATATTGCTATAGTTATTTTATCGTTATCAAAATTACCTTTTTACTATGTATGTAATGAGGGGTTTTCTTATGATGCCAAATCTGCTGAGATGTTAAGGTATTAGCATGCGTAGCGGAATGGCAACGAAGATAATGTTTGGAAAGCAAAATGTTTGAGAGAGTTATTCCTGGAACGAAAGTTAACTTGTTAAGTCTTCTTACTCAAACTACATAAAGAAACATCTCTTATGTACTCAACGGGTATAAAGAAGAATATCTAGCGACTAGACTATAAGGAGTAGAATATCTTACATACTTAAACCTATAAACAATAAAAAAAGAAACGGTAACTTCCCACTCGAAATCATAAAGAAGAAACGACAACTAGAAAACTAAAATCATACATGAAAGGGATTGATTGACCTTCTAAGAAGAATCTCCTATTCGCGCATCGGATTGTGTTTGCGTGCACTCAAATACAATCCTACTCACTTCGTTCTTAATTTAACACTACTTCCAATATTGTCAACAAACATCTACTTCCGCTTTCATCCTTTCGGCGTTAATACATCTCAAACGAACTTACAAACCTCTCAATAATATTATTCGGTATTCGCTTCCACAAACTCGCTCACTACAAACCATCGTAATAATACAATTGTTACAAGTATTAAAGAAAAATCATTAAAATAAAATCAGTTTCTATATTTAATATAACAGTTGCAATAAGCGTTTTCATTTTTATCGCAAGGGTGTTCTTGTGCATTGCAAAGTAATCAGGAATTTTGATTCTGGAGGGATTTTATAAAAACGTGAAGTCTCAAGTCAAATAAAATAATATACAGTTGGTTTATTACACCGCTGAATTTCTTTTTTTCTCAGGCACTTTTTTTTCGTGGTAAGCGGCTTCTGCATTGCTTTGAAAGATTTTCCTTGCCAAGGGAGTTAGTTGGTCGGTTTTGTAAAAAAGGGTTTGCGGCAAGTTTATACAGCGGCTACAATTTTTCTGTCTTGGATCACATCGAAAAGATTCTCGCATAATGCGTTTTATTTTTCCTTCTTTCTTAAGTTTTTTACCAAAGACGAATGGATTTCCTCCTATCCATGCCTCACTCTGTGCTTAGTAGTTTCAATTAGTGATTCGCTAGTTTATTTGCGTAAAGACAGAGTCCATTTAACCACATTTTTCACTTCACCAGCGCAAACTTTGCACGAAGGTAAAACGTTTCCTTAACTCGTTTCCTGAAAAAGATAACCACCGACCAAATAGGAGTATATTAGTATATTACAAGCCCTAAAGGCTAAAGTTGAGACGGTGCACACTTTTTCTTCTCACTCCTAAGTCTAGATCTATCGCCGCGCTGTTTATTTTTGTCTCCTATCGTCACAATCAATTTTTGTGAAGAGGCACTTTCTGCTTATTCTCTCCTTGCCCTTTTCTCAAATACTAGCGATGAGTTGACCGCGTAACGACTTTTTTGTTCCCCCACGTTCCTTCATCGCTACCAGTTTTACCCACAAAGCAGACCTTGGTACAATTTGACTACTCTTTTGCTTCTATTCCATTGAATGTGTTTTACGTATGCTACCAGCATCCCAACAAATATCTATGACGGTTTTGTTGTATACATTTCCTACTTCATAAGCATCGTTTTTTTTAACAATGCACGGTGAGTGCATTTCGTCAAACTAGTTGCTCCCTCCAACAACCGTTGAAAAATACTCGTTTCTTTTTGCGCGACTCTTTCTTAACGGGTAGAATTAGTTTTTGTTCTTTGGTTCTTACATGTTTTGTTGTTATTCCGGAAACATGTGATCAGTAAGTCGTTGTTTGACATGAAGGAGCGAGGATTTTTATCCGCAGAGACGAACGCTACTTGAAATGAAAGCCTTGCTTTTTTGTCTTCTTTCTGCAATTTTCTTCATTCTATTCCACTAATGGCCAATTATTTCTTATCGTAATGGGCAATTTCTGTAGATACATGGGACCCTATTATACGTAGCATGACTGTCAATCTATCCTCCCCTCTTTTCCCCCAAGCGTCCCTTCTTGCGCACTTTTCTTCCTTATTTTTCCTGCCGAATTTAACGGTCCATATATGTTTGCTGGTTTTGCAGATAGTCTGTGCCCATTGGGATCATACTTTTATAACTGGCTCTATATACATGTCCCGATTTATTTTCTGAGCGTACCTCTTCCTATGGATTAATTCCCTTGTTTTATAAGATTCTTGAAACGTTTTTTCTTTATTTGGTGACTGTATGATGGGAACTGCCTCTTCGTCAACGCAGCCTGCTGCCTCAGAGGATGAGATAAATGTAACAAATCGTTCTATTCCAGAGCAGCCACCGACAAGAACAGAAACCTCACAATCCACGGAACCCACCTCGCATTTTCGGGTATTTCGAGGGAGCTGGGTGGGCAGTGTGTGAGGCCAGGAAGAGGGAGAAATAGCACCTATAAATACATTGGAATGGGCTATTTTTCTGTTATGGATATCTTTTATTCATCTCTTTAGAAGCTGCTACAATATCTGAGTCTGTCTCCCTTTCTCTTTCATCGTATGTACTATTTTTTCACCTTGGTTCTTTCCCTTTCTTCATAAAATGCTTCTCTAAGTATTTTTTGGGCCAAGTTTCTCTGGCGGTAGAAGCCATGGGGTGTCATTGTTTTTGGTATATTTTCTAAAGCAAATTATGAAATTTTATTTCCGAATATCCTTTCGATACTTTTTTCTTACATTCTATTCTTTTGCCAGAATTCATCTTTTTCACAGATGTCTTTTACCCAAAGAAATCATACAGCCAATGCAGAGGCCAACATTCCTCCAGAAGCAGCGGGTACGAATTCATTTTTTTTGCTGTTTATTATCACTTTGGTCGGTAAACATTTCTAGTTTCTGAAATGGATGTTGGAGAGATATTTAGGAGGAAGATGCATGGTATACTGTGTATGCATGCGATAGAGGATACGAATGCGAATGTATCACTTCAGTGAGTTGAATCATTTCTATTTTTAGGATGGCAGATGGTAGAATTTGATCAACATGACTCTAACTCAAGCAATGCAGATAGTATGCAGCTATTTTCAACTAGGAAACCTCGGTAAGAAAAAATTATTTCACATTTTATCTCATTGAGGAAGAAATTTGATTATACGTGTTGGTTTTTGTCCTTGAATCTGTTTTTTCCTCTTTTTTTATAATTGTAAATATATTTTCTGATCTCTGCTACTCCGTTGGAACATTTTTCTGCTTTTCTTTGTGCCATTTTTATTTCTATCATTTGTTTTTCTGTGTGTGTGCCTCTCTCTTTATTTTTTTCTTCTTACTCCAATCGTATTTCCTTCTCAAACATAGCTCCTATGCAATTCATAATTCTTTCACCTATTTCCTTCATTCTCTTGGTATTTCTCTCACACAGTCTCTCCTCTCCTCCCTTATTTTCTTTTCTCTTTTCGAATAGGACATTCATGGTGTCTATATATCCAATTTTTCTCTCTATTATAGAGATTTTGCTGCCGGTTTATCGTCTGGATTAAAATCCATAGCAAAAGGAACTCTGATGGGTGCTGCCTCTCTGGTGATTTTACCAGTGGCTGGAGCTCGACAGGAAGGTTTTAGTGGATTTCTTAAAGGAGCGGCCAAAGGTGTGGCCACTGCCGCTGCTTTGCCTTTGGCAGGTGTGGCTGTGGCTGGCTATCAAATATCACGAGGTGTCATCAATACACCAACAGCTCTGTATGAGAAGAATAGTGGGAAAAAATGGAATTATAGGAAACGCGTACGTTGTGAAGAAGAGAGAGATTAATAAATGGATTTGAGAGTGTGACATCGTGTTAGAGAGAGATTTCTACTGTTTAAGAAGGCTGGTGCCTCTTTTGTAGAGTGAGGATTGACTTATGGGCTAGAGTGGAGAGTTTCCTTTTCACTGTAGAAGATATATATAGTCTATCAGTGTGTGTGTTTTTCTTTATTTTAGGGAGAGAATTTTTTTCAAGAAAATTTTTTTTGAGAGAATTTTTGTATCTTTACTTTTTGAGAATTTTTTGAGAGAATTTTTGTTTCTTTATTTTTTGAAAATTTTAGTTTCTTTACTTTTTGAGAGATTTTGTTTCGTCATTTAAAAGTGTTTTTTCTACTACACTTAATAGAGATGTTTAATTTTTAATTTTTCTCTCTTTTTTGTCTATTCTTTATAGGAATGGATTGATGGCTCCTATTATCTTGAGAAAGAAATAGAAGAAGTTTTGAAATCACCTCCGCCTGAATATTTAACTTCTACGGATGATCCATCTTCTACCACCGGAGGAGAAAACGAAGCAGAGAGTCCAACACGAACGCAGCGAGCAGTGGTTGAAAGAGATTACTATGATTTATTAGAGATTCCAACAAATGCTACTCCTAATGAAATTCGGTGAGAAAGAGAGAGAGACTATGAAAAGATAGAGAAGATGGGTGGAATGAGAATGGAAACAGAGGGAGAGAAAACGAGGAAAGGGGGTGGAGAAAGTAAAGAGGATGGAATTAAAAAGGATGAAAGAGGGTAGAGTATGCATGATGGAAGTGTTGAGGAATGTGCGGATAGATATCCATTTTTTCTTCACCCTTTGGTGTAAGAAAGAGTGGCTATATAAATGATAAACAGAGGATAGACCTACACACTTTCTAACGATTTCAATGTTTTTATTAGTTTCTTCTAGAGTATTTTGGTATACATCACACCCCTACTGTGTGTTAAACCCTCTTTCATGGTGATTCTTTTGCATGCAGACGACAATATTATAAACTTGCTAGACGTTATCATCCTGATAAAAATCCAAATGATCCCTTTGCAAAGACAAAATTTCAAGATTTGGGTAAGATTGAGAAACAGAAAATTCCTTCACTCGAACATGGACACTCTCTACTAGAACTTGGAGAGAATAAACTTTCAATTGTATACGATGCACTCTTGTGTGCTTCTGTGACCACTAGAGGATAAGATTCTCCACTCTAATGGCAGAGAGAGAATAAAAACAATAAAATAAATAAAAAATGCAGTATTTTTCCAAAAACTAAAGAATCCAATGCCACGGGGTCTTGTTTTCATTACTTTACACGTTGTAGTTAAAATATTAACTTTCATATAATTTTTTCACGTCCTCTCTGTTTGCTTTCTCTTCAGGTTCTGCCTATCAAGTGTTGATTGATGAAAAATACAGAGAAAAATATGATAAATATGGAAAGAGTGGAACGAAGGATGTACCCCTGTTGGATTGTGCAATGTTTTTTACGATGCTCTTTGGATCAGAAAAATTGGAACCTTTTATTGGGAAGCTTAAAATGGCTCTCTACTTGGATCTCATGGATAAAGATACATTGGTAATATGAAGGATTTATTCAAATTAATTTTATTATTTTTGGAAGCAAAACGGAGGAAGGGGGGGGGAGGGTTGGGGAGAGGGTGTACGTACACAGGCGTGCAAGATAGGTAGCAGTTGCAAGGCGGTGAAGAAATTCTTAATTTTGTTTATTTTTAATATATATAAAAAAATAGTTTATGCATTCATATAAGGATTAAATAATCGTTTTAAAGGAGAGTTTATAGAAAGTTATTAAAAGGAGAGTTTATAGAAATTTATTAAAAGGAGAGTTTATAGAAATTTATTAAAAGGAGAGTTTGTCTCTATTTTTTTTAGGATTTCATTTTTCGTAGTATTACAATTTCTTAAAAGAGAATCACTCTCTCTCTCTCACTCTCTCTCTTTTCTTTTTTTTTATCCACTCTACTAGGATTGAAATTTTTATATAAATCGAAAAATTCCATTTATTAAAGCTATTTGCCTCTATCTTTTTTATTTCCTTAACAGTTATTCTTCTACTCTGTTCTCTACTGTTTACAGTCGCCATCGTCAACGAAATTGGAATTTCTGCAACTTCAACGAGAAGTCAAACTGGCTTTGGCTTTGAGAGATAGAATCGAAGCTTATATCACAGAAGATAAAGAAATTCAAGAGATTTGGGAGGGAGAAATGGAACGTTTGGCCGATGATTTATGTCAAGTACGTCACTCCATTTAAAGGGCTGTCCATTTCTCTGCTTAAAATTTGGATGGTATGCTTAGAATGTTTATTTTGTGATGAATTTTGATGTTTTTAGAGGAATTTTCAGTCATTTCTTTGATTTAATATAAGATTTTAATGATTTTTTCATTTATTTAGAACTGTAAGAGAGGTATGTAGTATAGCTTTATATACTTTTAGGAAAGAGATGTGCCCTTACTGTACACGAGTAACACTTTGTGGAATTTTTCATTGGTTTAAGAGGAAGATAAATTTTTTTTTTTAATGTTCTCCTCTCTCACTTTGCAGGGATCTTATGGGAATGTACTTGTTCCTGCTGTTGGATGGGTCTATGAAAATTATGCCACACAATTCTTAGGAAAATTAGATACTTTTCTTGGCATGGGTGGAAAGTATGCAAAATTACGTGTAAGTACATTCGAGAGGAGAGAATTTTTTTTTGAGAAATTATATATTTTTCTCTTTTTTTGAGAAATTATATATTTTTCCTCTTTTTTTTGAGAAATTATATATTTTTCTCTTTTTTTGAGAAATTATGTATTTTTCTTCTTTTTTTTGAGAAATTATATATTTTCTCTTTTTTTTCTCTCTTTTGAGGAATACATTTTTCTTTTTTTCTCTGTTTGGTCTCACTTTGTTTTCTCTTTCATTATGCGTTTTCCCTCTTTCTAGCCTCTGTTTTTCACTCTCTCATTTCTCACTCTCACTCATTTCTCATTCTCTCTCATTTCTCACTCTCACTCATTTCTCATTCTCTCTCATTTCTCACTCTCACTCATTTCTCACTCATTTCTCATTCTCTCCCTTTTATCTTGCTTACTCATATAAAAATGCCATTTTTTGGTTTTTAAAAGAGTAACGTTCGTTCATAAGGATGTGAATGCTTATAGAATATAGGTTATTTTCTTCTATTTTAATAGGCTCGTTCTCGTCATGTTGGAAATGCATGGTCTACTGCTATGAGTGCTGCTCGCTCTACGACAGCTGCCTTGCAAATTACAAGAGATGAAAGAAAAGCTCAAAAAGATTCTCATAAAAAAGTAGCTGTGGATGATGGTGAAAAAAATCTTGATTCTTCTGCATCTGATGAAGGTTCTCAAAAGAAGGCTGCAGAAGCAGCCATTGTTCAGAAAGTAAATAGTCCAATACAGATTCTTTCTAAAGAGAGGGTGGAAGGATTTTAGGAGGGATGACACAAAGCCTCGTCCTATCCATATATTCACTTCGTTTTGAGTGTGAGAGAGAGAAAAAATGCACGTAGAGGGGATGAGAAGGAGGAATATTATAAAATTTGAGAAAAAATAGTATAGATCGATGAAAAGGAGTGTATATAGAGAAATGAAAGGACTCACTGAATGGATAGAGAAGTGAAAGACAGTACAGGTTAAGCCATACACATGGATAAATGTAAGAAATGCAAACACAAACGAAGATGATGTATGAAGGCATTGATATCGTTTAAGGAGGTTCATTGGTATGTGTGATCTAATAAGAGTGATATGCCACTAAAGAGAGAGCATTTATTTTCATCAAGGATGAATAAATATTTTTATTATTTATGAGTTTTTGAATTTATTATGTATACGTAGATGAAACATCTTGAAGAGGCTTTACCTGTGTTTGTGGACATGCTGCTGAATGTCTGTGTTTTGGATATTGAAGCCTCTGTGAAGAGTGCTTGCAAAAAGGTGAAACAAAACGTTTATATTCTTCTCTGGAAGATGAGTGGAGAGTACATTTTTGGGTGATATATTTATATTTTGTACAACTTGGAGGCTCGAATTTTTTTGATTTCTTGTTTTAAAAATTGTTTGATTTGGGTTGTAGAGTGTGCCTTGTGTTGCATATCTTTTCTTCTCCTTTGCCTCTTATTTGGAGAATGACGGATGGCATTTCTACTGTTTTTACTGATTTGGTGGAAGGCTATGGTTTCAGATTTTCCATTTGTCTACCTTTTGTTAAATTTTGAAAATATAGGTATTAAAAGATATGTCTGTCGAAATATCTGTACGACGTTCTCGAGCAAACGCATTGATAAAAATGGGAAACATTTTCCTACTGGCTGGCGAAAAGCATAAATCTACGGTTATAAAAGAAAACAAGGATTCTGCTCGTCATAAAATTGAAGAAGCTTTTATTCGGTAAGATTCGTCTGTTTTCTTAACCTTATGTGGAAATTTTGCATGTTTTGAGTTTTTGAGGAGAGATGCTTTACATTTTTTAGCATTTGAGTGTTGTAAGGAGATATTTTGAATTGCAGAAGTAGAGAGAGAAAAAGTATGAAGGTAGGGAGAAGTGATGGGTGATTTAAATGTCTCTAGTATAGGAAGTCTCGATGCTCCACCGATTGTCCATATATAGGGCATGAAGAGAGAGAGTGCTGTGATGATATAAGAAGAAAGTAATGATGATGATTAAGTGCAATTTTGTTTGCTTGTGTTGTATTTTAGGGCTGCGCAAAAGAAGGATGACACTTCGTGAAAAGTATTGGAAAGGAGCACTCCTTTTATCCCCTGTGTGTTATTCCAGTTTATGTAAATGCAGAAAAATGGTTGCATTGTCATTTCTGCTTATCTTTTAAGTTTAACTTTTGGAAATTTGCATGATTTTGTGATTGATTGCACTTGAAAGGAAATTGAAAATTCGGCAAAACTGTTCAAAAGAAACGTGTAAAACACGTTCATCTTGACGTTTACCGAATAATGTAAATGACTTTGAAATTTCAATTTTGCTGAATGCTGGTATCTTTTTAGCCAATATAATTTCACACTGTTTTCTATTTTCTTGTTGCACGTGTGATTGCACCATTTTTATGTTTAGATTATTTCATGCTCCATACCAAACAAAGCACTTAAAAACAGCAAATATCACTTTAAATAGAAATCGAGAGATTTCAGAAAATGAGTGCCAATCTCCTTTTCAGTAGTATTATATTATATTACGCTTACTTTGAGCATTTAAAAAGCGATAACTTGCTTTGTTTGGACAATTTTTTTCTTTGCGCTGTATCCATCCCAAGGATCCCCGTGTGATGAAATTTTTTGCTGGATCCTAAAATTATTTTGCTTCGAAGAAATCACCGCATTATTTTCTATTCCTCGTGTTACCCTGATAAAGAATGTGGCTAAAATAATATTTTTAAACTTTTAAACAACTTTCTGATAGTCGAACGTATATTCAATTATCTAAATATATAGGGATAAATGGGATAAGACGGACGTATTTCCTGAAATCTTGTTTAGCGGGTTATGTGTGTTGTGTTTGCCAAGGGAGGAATTGGGTGAGGAGGTTCTTGCGATGTATACAAAGGATGCCTTTAAAAGCAGCAAATGTTACCCTGCTAATACCTATGAAAATATGTGCATACGCAATTTTTATCATCCATCTATAAGGAAAGACAATTTGATCCCTAGAATGACGTCTTCTTAAAAAAGTTGAATTAAAAATCATTTTTGACTACTTTTTGTTACAAATTGAAACAAAAATCTTATCGGAATCGTTATGCCTTCTTCAACACAATACATTTGATAAGCTACCGGAACAAAATCCGATCTAATAATTTTAGAGCATGGGAATTGCATAGTGACAAAACAAATGAATAGTATAAAGGATGCGTCAGATGTTTTTGAGTAATTTTTTTCTCCAATTTAAAATGGTAAATCTTCTTTTAAATTATCTTTGTAGCGGTTACTCTAATAATCTTGCATCACTATATCGAGATGACCACCTAACTATCCAGAGGGAAAAAGTGAGTAAGAGCAACCTTTCAGATCCGTAGTTTGAGTGTCGCGAAAACGGAGTTCATAGATTAAAAAGAGATGAAAAGAGTAACGTATGAGAAAATTCAGCTGCGACTGCCACCTTCCCTAATTCGATCGATTTTGTTTAGAAAATCACTCAAAAAATAAAAAACCTAGTACCTTTGTTCTAGACAATTATTAATGCTTGCTTGAAATTTAAAAAATATTTATAAAAAGTAGTGAGGAAACCTAATCGAAATTCACAGCTGAAAAATCCGAGCACTCTAAAAGCCACGTATTACAATTGGAGGCTATGCTAGCACAAAATAGACATTTTCACCGAACATGCATTAATGTATCATTTACTTGTACCGTACTAATTTGTAAGTGTGATGTTATTAGCGTATTACAGTTTGATTTATGCGATTGCTTGCGCATTTTGTTTCTACGTGAAATTGGTGGAGGTGTGGGTCACTA